>JAJIZL010048813.1:0-13872 GCA_023969395.1 Amblyomma maculatum
TTTCTTTCTTTATTTATTTATTTATTTATTTATTTATTTATTTATTTATTTATTTATTTATTTATTTATTTATTTATAAAGCAGACATGTGATTACATAAGACACTCAAGGATCCTTAGCCAGAAGCTAGTCGTGGATTCCAAAATGGATACAAGTGTACTCCCGACAAAGAAGAAAACAAAATACATATTTACCAGTGCGGAATAAAACAACTACAATACAAGACAACATTCCTTCCGCTTTTCAAAACCCGCACCCACTTAGGGTAACAGGCCGGTGTTCATATGATTCCAAACGGCTATTCGTCGGATACCTTCAGGCTCCACGACATACGTTAAGCAGCAACTACAGCGAGACAGACACCGATATAACGATCACAAGAAGACTGGTAGTCCGCTCAATCATGTTTACCGCGACTAAATGTCGCTGCTTCTCGCGATGGATGGAAATAACAGTAATAATAATAAAAGCAAAACAAACGACAATATGAATAAGACAGTGAATACATTCCAACTGGCGCGGCCGATGGGCGGCCACCTATAGCTTTCTGCATGCTAGGACCCACGTGAGAAAAACGAGCGCCGTGACATGTCCATGCAGGATTTCGGGACACCTTTAATTGCGGGGAACTCTGGCATATTACAGAATATTGTTATGCACATGATTACAGGAATGGTCTAAGTTTCCGATACGTGGAACAAATAAACAAACTAGCTTTTAAAGCTTTTCCTGCGCTCCCAGCGAGTGACTACCACAAAAAACCGGTGGGCTATGGTTTTAAATAATTAGGTCTTCCATGCGTACCACAATTTTTCTTCTGAAGTTTTTCCTGTGTTCATCAAAAATAGGTAACACTGCCACTGAAAATCAATGGGGCGCATTTTTGTAAATTAATAGTCGAATCTATAAGCATGCCCTGCGAATATCAGCGGATATATTGATTGTTATCGTGATATTAAACAATATGTGACGAAATTACGCCCAAGGCGAACAGAAAATTTCGATTTCCATGCAGTAAGCTTCTAAAGGACGCATTCGAAAAAATAACGCAGGATGAAGCCGAATCCATGACGCACTTTATTTGAAAAGTGTATCCTCGACGTCCCGAGACTTGAGCCTATAGCGAAGAGCGAACATGATGCCTGGTATCACTTCAGTTCACGACTAAGGTTGAGAAGCAAGAAAAATTGAATAAAACCGGGCTCAGAACCGTTTTGTGCTTGGCATCACCTGAGGCACGGCAAAAAATAAATAAATAATAATAATAACAAGCGCAAGAAAATGGGCTTGACTGGGGACTGTTCGCGGTCACATACGCGACAAAAACAAACAAACAAACAAACAAACAAACAAAAACGCTCGATTACATTCATTAGGCAACACATGTGGCACTGGTTTGCCCTGTACCCAAACTACTACAGTAATTACTCCCTTATTACAAACCTACTCAGCCTTAGGGTATTCCCTTGAATATTCGGCCAACAGCATTCCAACTTCGAGTTATTAGAGAGATTTAGCACACCGTGATCCGCGATCCGCTACCATGATCCGCCACCGCCCGTTCCACTGCGCATGCCCAGATCACTTTGATGGCAATAGATGGTGCCACATACTTAATGTCGGCACATTTACCTGCCGCATCGGAACCAATGAGCTTGTGCGCCCCGCCCACACGCGGTAGGGGGTCACGGTGGCGGATCGCGGATCACGCCAAGCTAAATCTCTCTATTGATCACTTCGCTCTCGCCCTACCGCCTGATCTGCTGACTGTCCTGGTTAGCTCAGTTGGTGGAGCGACTGCCTCGGAAATTCGATGGTCCCGGGTTCTAAGCCTGGACAAGGACGAATTTTTCTTTAACTACGAAGTTTCTGAGAAAGCTGTATAGCTTTCCTTTGTAGCCATATGGCTGCGCTTGGGTGACTCCCTTATTACAAATCTACCCCACCTTAGGAGATTCCCCTAAATACTCGACCAGCAACGATAAATTGCAGACACAAAAAGAGGACCAGTACTAATGGTAAAATTCATTCTACTCATCAAAGAAAAATGAAAAGGTAACAAGCATTTTAAAGCGCAAATACGCCGACACATTCAAGCAGTCATCTTTTAACCCTTTCTTAAGCAATTCCTCATTGTTCATAAATTTCAATTGATAGTCGGCAAGGAATGGCTTAAACATCTTTCTATTACGCGATAGCGTATGCAGCTCTTGCAATCGAAAATCCGCCGCCACCGTAGAAATTGATCGGGAAAGATCCTGATTGGTCGACAGGGTCATGACCTCACAACCTCGGGTAGCAATTCTACACTTTACATTGAATTAAAGCTATCGAATTTACGTAAGGTCCAAATGAAACGGATATTGGCGAAGAGGTTCCTCTAATGGGGGTAGTTCAGAAAAGAGAGGCAATTCAATGGTACAGTTTTGTCGCCATTGGTGTTCCATTCAATGCCCTCTACACGCCAGGCTGCACACAGCGCATAGGCCTCAAAGGACGGTTTGTGCCAAGCGTGTTGAATGGCATTTAACGAGCCCAATGCGGTGCGTATGACTTACTAACGTGTACCTGGAATATGTGGTAATATTATCGTAGCAATAATACAAAATTAAAAATATTTAAAGAGGAAAAATATAAGAACTCGCTTAAAAAAAAGGCGGTGTGTGCGTCCTGCCTTTCCTTCGTCCGTGTCTTGTTAGCGCAGCTTTTTATTGCATCGAACAATGAACTAACTAGCCCGAAAAGTTATACTAAAGGCGCTATCTCGTCTAATTAGGGCAAAGCTTAAACATACTCCTAATTTTTTTTATTTAGGTGCGTCCGATGCAATATGCAGATACTAGCAATGTCTAGATGTAAATGTGACTTTCCGAATGTACTAAAAGAAAAAAAAAGATCCAGTTTGCCACCTCGTCCGGTCAAACACAGGCTTCATAAAACAGATGAGGTGTTTTTCTCTTCGAAATGCTACTTGTCATGCGCATGTATATTGAGGAATGCATGCTCTTCAAGATCGAATGTCATGAGGATCGAGGACTATCACTCCCGTCTTGGGCTTTTGGATACCATTCGGTCCAAGAAGCCGAGATACATCCTTGAAAAGGCAGCAATCCTCGCACGCTTATATCATGTTCGCCTAGGGCGTCACGAAGCGCTTCGAATCATTGCCGAGCTCTAATGATAGTTTAAGGAACAATAAAGTTTACTAATTGAAACCAAACAAGCATCCTCGCCCCTGGAGGCAGCAGTCAAGTTTCAACAATGTTTCCCGTTTATGTTTATTTTTATTTGAAAACATTAGAGACAAAACTGACCGCGGGTGGCAAGAATACGAAGTATGTAAAGTTAATTTTTTTCTTTTGACCCTAGCGCGAGTTAGGTTTCAAAAGCGGCGCATTGAAAATGTATCTCCCCTGACGCTCTCACGCAGAATGTGCTACGCAGTGCAACAAAAAAAAAAAAAAAAGAAAGGACGGCTGAGCAGGACGAGGTACACAGAATCAGACTTGTTATAAGCTGGCGACCAATTTCGCTGGAACAATGGTCAGCGTTTCGCGAGCTGTACAACATGAGCGACCTGTGACGTGCACAAATAGAAGGTCGTACGGCAGGCTTTCACATCCTCTTTCCCGGGGACGAAGCGCAGGAAGTTCCTAGCGAAAACCTGACTGCCCTGGAGAAAGCGCTTCATCACAGTACTGCCAACACCTCGATTATCTCGGGGCAACGTCGTGGGGGAAGAGAAAGCAGTACAAATACCGAATTTGGCTCATTTGACGCGTGCATAAAGAGCTCCAGCAATCGTTGCCGGTGTCCTTGCACGAACTTGCATCTAGAAAATATTTTTGCCGAATAGCAAGTGTGTGCAGTCTAGTTATCCAAGCTTTACGTCCCAAGCTTCATGCCTGCATTTCCTGCTCAAACACAAGCTCCAATGCTGAAACTAGTGACACAAAACAACCATTCATGTATCTTATTTTCAGAAGTTCGTGTTCGTATAAGGGCCGGGAAAATCACGTTTGCATGCGTGCTTTAGCCTAAGGACGTTATGTGCCTAACCTGTAGTCAAGGCGCCAGACAATACTCGATAATTATTATGCACAATACGGGCTTGTGCTCCAACCCCATCTTGTCGCTGTTCTCTTTCACCTTTTTCTCTAGCCGTGTGATGACCCGAAAGATTCCAATTACAGATACTGCATAAATATATCTGTGCTGGCGTCCCGTGTTGTATTATGCTCTCAATTAACTCGCGGACATGCGTAAAAAAAAAAAAAAAAAAAAAAAAGCATACCATCACTTAAGCACGTAAACTTGCATGTAAACTACAATTTCCGCTCACAAGGGCTTCATTCTCTAGCTTCCTCTGAATAAATTGCAACACCGTACGCTGCAAATATATGCAAAATCTACGAATGACGGGACAAAAGTATCGCAGAGGGGAGATACACGCGCAGGTAACGAGGGGCTGACAGCATGAGAGAGACATTGCAAGGAAGTCCAGGACTCTCAATTTACGCACAACACTGTTATCGTTGGCCCGGAACATGCCTGACAACATCGAAAAAAAAGAACGCTTCGAAGGCATCTTGTTTGCGCTCAATGCAGTAACGAGTGCGAGGTGGACGAGCGCGCGCCCTGTGGCGTTGAACCGGACGCGCCGCGCGATGCAGAAAAGCACTATAAGTGGCACTATCTCACTAACGACGGAGTAGGTGTTCTTGTATAATTTTTACATTTCAGTAATCGTGACAGTTCACAGCAGAAGCGCTTTGAGTGGGGTTCGGCCTGTTTCGCACGAGCATCGGTAATGAGGCCCTTTCGGCGCTGTTCATTATTTCCGAGACAACTGGTTCGATTCTTCGCCTGAAAAATGCATTCGAATCATAGGTGCTTTAAATGTGACATCATGCAGAAAAATGAAAGAGAGAAAATACCTCACAAAGGCAATTTGATAGCTGTTTTGAACGGCCTGGAACTGTCAGGGACAAAAAAGTACTGATTTCCTTCTTTTTGTTTTGTTTCATGTCGACGTAGTACAGAGATTTCAACACTGCAGTTCTCGCGCGCTGGCAGTCACAGCCCAAGAGCTGTCATCTTTATAGGTAATCACTTACAGTCTTAAAGGGCGACTGGAGCAATTTTCCTTTTATGTCTTCGCAGATGCAAGTGACATATGTAGAACAAATTATCCTCGAAATCTAGATTGTATGTGGCAAAGAATCAAGCGGAGAACAGTTTAGTTTTCTCTCTAAAGAACTTTAAGTATTAGTTTGATATTTTATATGTTGTTTAACGTCCAAAGCGACTCAGGTTATGAGAGACGCCGTAGTGGAGGGCTTCGGAAATTTCGACCATCTTAGGTTCTCCCACTGGCATCGCACAGCGCACGGGCGCCTTGCTTTGCACCTCCATCGGAAAGCGGCCGCCGCGGCCAGGACATCAAAGGATTACCTGCGCACACCGTGGTTACGTCAAATAGGCCATTTTTATGGCCAACCCTGAGTATGATGACGTCAAACATGGCGTAAACCGGCACGGAGCAGATGGACGACGACACGGAAGCAATCAGGGTTTGTGCGTACGGCTGCAGTTTCGCAGTTCTAGAGTTGTGTTTGCAGAAGTTGTTGTGGTGGCTTTCGCTCTGTACAAGTATGAGTGCGAATCACGCGAAATAGACGACGGTAATGTCTTCACGAACCGATAGGGCACTTCGCGATAGGTACACTTATATGAGTATCTCAACTGATCATCATCATCATCATCATCATCATCATCATCATCATCATCATCATCATCATCAGCCTGATTATACCCACTGCAGGGCGAAGGCCTCTCCCATATCTCTCCACTTAACCCGGTTCTGTGCTAGCTGCATCCACTTGACCCCTGCGAAGTTCTTAATCTCATCCACCCACCTAACTTTCTGCCGCCCCCTGCTACGCTTTCCTTCCCTTGGAATCCAGTTTGTTACCCTCAGCGACCATCGGTTATCCTCTCTTCGCACTACATGTCCTGCCCATGTCCATTTCTTCTTCTTAATTTCCACTAGAATGTCGTTAACTTGAGTTATTTCTCTGACCCACTCTGCACGCTTTCTATCTCTTAATGTTACCCCTACCATTTTTCGTTCCATAGCCCTCTGGGTTGTCCTCAACTTAAGTAGAACTCTCTTGGTTAGCCTCCACGTTTCAGCCCCATAGGTGAGTACAGGCAAGATGCAACTGTTGTATACTTTCCTCTTGAGCGATACCGGTAAGCTGCTAGTCATAATCTGCGAGTGCTTGCCAAATGCGCTCCATCCCAATCTTATTCTTCTTGTTATTTCCTTTTCATGGTCCGGATCTGCGGTTACTACCTGTCCTAAGTAGATATATTCGCCTACTACTTCCAGTATTTCGCTACCTATTGTAAACTCCTGTTCCTTCCCGAAGCTGTTGAACATTACCTTAGTCTTCTGCATATTGATTTTCAAGCCTACCTTTCTACTTTTCCTGTCTAGGTCATCAATCATTATTTGCAGTTCATCTCCCGAGTTGCTTAGCAAGGCAATGTCATCAGCAAATCGCAGATTACTGAGGTATTCTCCATCTACCCTTATCCCTAACTGCTCCCATTCCAAGTCTCTGAATACTTCCTCTAAACAAGCTGTGAATAGTACTGGGGAGATTGTGTCTCCTTGCCTAATACCTTTCTTTATGGGAATTTTGTTGCTTTCTTTATGTAGAACTATGGTTGCTGTGCAGCCACTATATATATCTTCCAGCACTTTCACGTACGGATCGTCTACCCCCTGATTTCGCAATGCCTGCATCACCGCCGAGGTTTCAACTGAGTCAAATGCTTTTTCGTAATCAATGAATGCTATGTATAAGGGCTGGTTATATTCCGAGCATTTTTCTATCACCTGATTGATGGTATGGATATGATCGATAGTAGAGTACCGTTTCCGAAACCCTGCTTGATCCTTTGCTTGATTGCAGTCTAAGGTTGTCCTGATTCTATTAGTGATTGCCTTAGTAAATACCTTATACGTAACAGACAATAGGCTGATTGGTCTGTAATTTTTAAAGTCCTTAGAGTCCCCTTTCTTATGAATGAGGACAATGTTGGCATTCTTCCATAGTTCCGGTACCGTCGATGAGACCAGGCACTGCGTATACAGGGTGGCTAGTTTTTCTAGCACGATATCCCCCCCGTCCTTTAACAAATCTGTAGTTATCTGATCCTCTCCAGCTGATTTCCCCCTTTTCATAGTTTCTAATGCTTTCTTGACCTCGTCCTTCATCACTGGTGGAACGTCTGACTGTTTTTCCCTACCGCCTATCTCATTACGGTCCTGACTACTTTAGCTGCTGTAGAGATCTGTATAGAACTCCTCGGCTACTTTGACTATCTTGTCCATTATTCGTGATGACGTTACCCGCCTTGTCCCTTATCGCATACATCTGGTTTCTGCCTAAACCCAATTTCTTCTTTACTTTGATTTACTTTAATTTGATTTTAACGCACTACAAACGGAGTGGTGGCGCGGACATGGGTAACAAACTGCTCCGTACTAATTGTCCACGCAAAGCCGTTTAAAGAATGTCATTTACGCCAGGTCATTCCACTATAAGAAAATTTCAAATGCACCAGCCATCTTTCCCAGCTTTTTACCTAATTTGTCAATAAGGGAAAATTGTTACAAAAGCCGCATGAACATTGCCCAAGTCCATGTGAGCGACTATGCATGCTTGAGACAAACCTCGATCAATTGCGTCTATGAGGGGATCTTTCTTTCTTTGCACTCGGCTCTCGAGCATATTTCCGGGAAGTGAGCAGCCGTCTGTATGGCAGTTGGGTTCAAGTTCGATTCCCCTACTTCAGTGATAAAATTTTATTTAAGAGAGGCCGGAAATTAAGCCCCAGGCTGGCAGTTTGGCTGCGTTCATTCCTTTTAGCGCAGGATATTTTTTTTTTCATTATTTTATAACCCGGAGAAGAAAACGGTATCCTTTTGAACCCATAACTGTACTTAGGGTAATATGGAAAAAAACAAAAGTACTAATAGTTGTTTCGTGAGCACGAAACATATCGTTCAAAAAGGTGCACACACGACGCGTTTCGAGGCATTTCTCGACACCCCTGACATATTACTCTCAAGAACTTTACTCAAAAAGATTGTTTCTCATGCAGGCCATCACTACTCATGCTGACGTTAATGCACATGTGGTAAAAGCCTCGAGTAAAAAAGCAAAAACGTTCATATAGGGACTCCCAGAGTTGCAGCCTATATAGAGTGCCTGCTTAGCGGCGCACAAGACTCGTTGCCCCCTATTCGTGTCAAGCACCTCACGCTGTACCTGCAAACCTCGCTAGCGTTAGTAACAGACCTTGAATACTCGAAATTCGCGATTATACCAAAAGCTATCAAAACTTGTAACTTAAGAGCACGCGAGGATGTCCACCCTAGACCGGGTTCAGCAGCTCATGCACCTTGTTGTCCGATTAGGACGGTACCTACAGAGGCCCTTCACATGCAGGACTACGTGCTAGAGCGTCGTTACCTGTCTCCCCTCGCTCTCAGCCTACCCTCGTGAGCCGTTACGTGCCTTCCATACCACCACCATTATTCAAGCACGACACACGCTCATGCACCAACGTCGCGTATCACCGCAACAGACCCTCAACACGAGCTCGCTGCTCTACATTTATGGGCAGTGGTGGGTAAGCAAGCACCGTTCGTTTACGGCCCTTGATGTCGCTTTAAACCTGAGCAACACCGTCAAAGTATCGAATTTTTGCTTCCTCTTTCCAGCACCATAATATGCCAGCCACAATCGTCATCTGACTATTGGGGATGGCTCTATACGCAGCACGTCGCGAGCAACTTCCTGCGCATTCCGCGATTTGCATTCATATTTTGTGAATCAATGTAACGCTCTGAGAGCGAGAATACACAGTGGTAAAAACCCAGCAAGCAACGCCGACTGTCTGCGACATCTCTTTACGCGGAAAGCAACAAACCGTCCGGTGAAGAGCGGCTTCTCTGCATATGTGATGGGAACCGTAGCCTACAGCGTGATGTATAACCGGCGTTATTAACAATTTCCACTGAAACTAGTGTCCCCATATTATATCGAATTTCAGTGTACCACTGATTCCCCTCACAAGGAACAATGGCTGGGGTTCAACCCGGTGGAACCTAGTTTAGAGAGCGGAAGCTCGACTGAGATTGGTCAGACACGGTTTGCTGTGGTTTAGCTCCCTCATGGCTGCCTGCGGAGGTCAAAGAAACACAGCTGAAGCACTGGTTCCAAGATGCGTCTCCTCCATGACTGTTTGCGAACCTCAAGGACACTAAAGCCGGGTCTAGACGACGGAGGTGTGCCGGATGGGCAGTGGTGGCGGTGGAGGGAAACGCACGCAGGGAACTTGACGGCTGTGTGGCATTGTGTCAGGAAATGTTGTACATTTGTGGACATGTGTACCACTGCGAATAAATTTTGCCGCCAGGTGTATGAAGTAGAAGCAGAAGGTGTGCGAAGTAGAAGAAGAAGTTAGCGGCACCGGCTCTTCGCGCCGCACCTGAGGTCATAATTTCTCGGAAGGACTTGACCTTCAGGTTTGATATGAGAGAAGCAGAGCTTTCGCTCTAGATATTATAGACGGTTCACTTCCGCCAACCAACACCCAAATCTCGGCTATCAATCCTCCGCAACAATTTAGGGTTTTTGCGACCTAATTTTCAGGGTAAGTCAAGTCAGTTTTGAGTCTGGGTCAACTCAGTTTTCGAATTTTGCAGTCAATTTTAGGAATGGGCCAAATCCAATAGCCTAACCACATCTAACCTTTAACGTAAATTCACAGGGCAACGCGATAGCGGTGTATTCTGTATCCTTTGCGCGCGCATGGAAGTTGATGGGGCAAGGACACGCAGTGCACAGCGCGAGTGACTGGCAGTAAAACACGCGGGATTATGGCTGCGGAGATAGCTACGACGTCAGCCCGAGCCGCCCGAATGGCTCAGCCTGTTTGATAGCTTGCATGTTCGGCACGTCCCCCGTTCTTTTTCAACTGTACTGTCTATGTGTTAAAGTAGGAAATAAAAAAGCGGCAATATCTACGAGGTTCCGTTTTCGGTTCCCACGAGAAATTCTTGAGTTCGAATCCGCTCCGCCCTTAGAGCATCCCCCCCCCCCTCCCCCAGCTCGGCAGAGGCTTCACACACTATTCATCGTTCGGTTTGACCGTGTTACATGATATTTCACTAAAAAGTACATACACGTAATCAGTACACGCAAAGCACTTTTGTCCAACGAGAGCTCTTTTCATGTATATATATCAACTCCTCCTTGTCCAATTGCCCAAACCCTGCTCTTTCAAATTCCAACGCGATGAAACTGCGTCACGGCCTCCTCTGCTCAACGAGGTACCCGATTTGAATACTGGAGGTCGCGGCGCTGATATTGATTGATTGATTGATTGATTGATATTGGACTGCATAAGCTGTTTTTCGGGACAGATGTTAACTAACATTACACAATGTTTCCAGAGCGGAGCTGATGTGTTGTTCCCACCGTTCCCAAACAGTTAGCTGCAGAACCAAATGTGAATCAATTTTCCTGACGGAAATCCCCTGGCAGCCGTGCTTATAGTTACTCTAGCGGCTGTTCTTATGCACGCCGCAGAAAAATTTCATTATAATAGATGATAAAAGCTGAAAATGGGCTATGGTGGAAGCAATCTCAATAGCGCTGTTTTTCCAGTTTTAAATTGCCCTTCTGATGAAGGTACTAAATATAATCCTCAGATTGGGCCGTATTCCAAAGATGGCTGGCCAGGAGACAAATCGGAGGCATCCATTCTATCAAACAATCTGATTTGTCGCTCCCTGACGAACGTGCGCAGATGTGTACAGAGTATTTATTGCCATCGAAATACGAGCACTTTCTACTGGAACCCTTTCCTCGTAATACCGCCTGAAGGCACTTAGAACGCTGCGCAGCTCGGAGAAAAATCGGACTCGTTAGCGCGACGTATCGGCGAAGCCTGTCTAATCGTTCGTAACATGCTTCGTGAATTGGTGTTTCATTGCTGCCGAATGCCTACGGCTTGACGACGTTCCGTTCGCGGAGTTCGATCGTCAGCATGCTTGGCGTCCGGCCTGCGACAGGCTTCGGCAGACGTCTGCGCCCGGTCTAGCTTGCGAAAGGCATTGTTCGCAGTCGGCGCAATACACGGCTTCCCGCCGGCGCCACATCCTGCTCGGTCGCGGCCCGCTAATGCAGCTTCACCCTCCGTCCTCGCTACCATTAAGTAGCGTTTTATGCACCGACGTACTTCGGCGGTTGCAGATACAAGAATGAGCCCCAAAACAACTTCTACAAAGGACAGGTCTCTGCACCAGTGTTCGTAGGTAGTGCGCTTGCACGAAGTACTCTTTGTTCATTTAGAATATTTATGTTCATTTCAGTGAGAATCGCTGAAAACACCTTTTCGTGCAGTAAGCCGGTACAGAGCTGCTTTTACAGCCGCCATCATTCGGCAATGCTGTAGCAGTTGGGGCGGTAGCCTCGTAACATCGTGACAAAATTGAAGCTATACTTACTTTACTAGCCCTTTTATTATTTTTTTTAGTTTGATAGCATTATGTGGACTTTGCACATGTTTCACATTTATTTTTTTCGGAGTGAGGCAAAAAGGTTGATTTGAAAAAGAAAAACTATGGGACAAGGCGGAGGTCACGGGGTGTCAACACGGGGGGAATTTAAGGGCGAAGACCAGAAGGTAACTTCCTGATTTCCTCCCTTGAAAACGCAGGTTTTTGTTGAACAACCACACTAATCCCATTTTTTCTGCAGGGCTAAAATTGCAATTCTAAAAAGTTACGGGCAAATCCACTTCTAAAGGGGCACATCGATTTCGAGTGACAAACTTACACAGCATCTGCATGGCGAAACACGCTTTCCAGACAGGATTTTCCTTCTCTACTATAGACCAACACCGATCTGTGACGTAAACACGATGCGGTGGCGCTTCTATCGCCAGCGTGGGCCGACTGGGGGTGAAAAGTAGGCTTAGCGCCCATAGGAATACATGGAAGCGAAATATTCCAAAGTAGTTTTCTAATTTCGTGGGTCATCTGTGATGTTGTTATTCAGTACAGAGCAACCATGAACGCCCTGGAACAGATCGTGGAAGCGTGAAATCTCATTACCTAGGCGAAGTATTTTAAAAACACCGCAAAACGTATGAGGGTGCGAGTTGAGAGGGCGATCCCATAGAAACACATGTAAACACAACTTACCGCAACATTTTGCTCGGTTCAGCAGCGTTGAACCCTTCTCATTTTTTCGTGAACGTCTTGTACGACGCCCCGACGTCATGTTGCATGACACACTACATTCTCTTGCACGTAATGCAAGTCTGACGACTTGTAGTACCGTTCACAGCACAATAAACTGACCGCGCACAGTTGCAAAGACCATGCACCACCGGCGCTGTCGCTAGCAGACTCTCCGAAACTGGAGGCGGCCGCGGTGGGTTTCGCCAGCTGCGCTGTCGTCTGCTGCAATGGGCGAATCTCGATCGGTCCATATTGTAGTATGACGTTTGACAACTGGTTTTTAAATGTAATTCTGTCTAGCACGTATGACTGGAGCGACAGTATTATCAAGCTTATTTACCCTATGCGGCAGCATATCAGACTGTAAGCAAAACTGCGCGATTCGCTACACCCAGCTTGCCTTTTGGCGGTGTCTGGATTCATAACGCATGTTATTTGGGGAGTTTTAAAAGTAGACTGCCTCCGTAATAACGCACCATGCTTTATCACACACTTCCTCAAAGCGCTGGTCAACGTTTAACGACCGGCCACCACTTCTTATGCTCTGCGAAATGAGAAAAATGTTCCGGTAAGTTAAGTTTACATGTATTGCAACGGGTCGCCCTCCCAACTCGCACCCCCCATGTTTCGCGGTATTTTAAAAATAGTTCGCTAGGTAATGAGATTTTATACTTTCGCTATCTGTTCTAGGGTGCTCATGCTTGCTCTGTGTCGAATAACAACATCATAAATGCCCCGGGAAAAGAGAAAACTGAATTGAAATTTTTCGGTTCTATGTACTCCTATGGGCGCTAACCCTACTTTTCACCTCTAGTCAGCTGCGGCCCCCTTTTGTTTGTAAACACGGTGTTGGTCTAGAGGACCTGCAGACGTATCTCGGTAAATTAAAAGCGACAAATCGTCGCGATCAAAGACCAAGTGGCCTAATACACGCGTTACATCAGCTTACCGCGACGAAAAACGAAGGCACCAGCTTGAAGTGCACATGGTCTGGCGCCGCAGCCGCTAAACCACCTGATGGGAAGCACGCAAATAGTGACAGATCAGGCTTAGAGCGCCCCTAATGCTCATTTGTTGCTAACCGCTGTAGTTTTGTCCTTACTCGAAGTCGCCAGTGTGTGCGTTGAACTCTACCGGCCATGAAGGATGCGAACGCAATCTGACGAACGCACAAGTAAACTCAACACGCAGACTCCCTTCTTCCCCAAAATAAAAGCGACCTGTTAATCCATTTGTGTCGTCACCTTACACCACTTCTTTTGACATCACGCGTAAACGCATTTACTTGTTAGACCGTGTTGTCAAAGGTAGCTTATGCCTTCACACGCAGCAAAGAACGCACAGTTACGCTCGAAATTTGACTTGCTCTTTCTTTCTTTCTTTCTTTCTTTCTTTCTTTCTTTCTTTCTTTCTTTCTTTCTTTCTTTCTTTCTTTCTTTCTTTCTTTCTTTCTTTCTTTCCTTCTTTCTTTCTTTCCTTCTTTCTTTCTTTCTTTCTTTCTTTCTTTCTTTCTTTCTTCCTTTCTTTCTTTCTTTCTTTCT
>JAJIZL010048815.1:0-24741 GCA_023969395.1 Amblyomma maculatum
CGCATACCTTTTAATTTTTTCTAGTGATTGGCCGCCCACCTAGATGTGGGCTCTGCCCCTTCGCGACGCGCTTCCGATAGCAGTTCTGCGATATTCGTTGATTTTGTTCTCGTGAAAATACATGTTTCAAGATGATGCCAATAATAAAAAAAGAAACCTGCGGCTTGGCACAGCGGTTAACCGCTGGGCTGAGGATTCAAGGCATGGAGGTTCGATTCCCGGATGGATACCAATTTTTTATTTAGTGAGGAGGAGTCGCATACCTTTTAATTGGTGCTAGGGAATGCCGGCAGAGCTTGGTGAGGGGGCTGCGCGTTTGTCCTTGGCTGTGACGTCACGGCCTCCGGCATACGCGAAGCACGGCTCTGACCCTCGTGGTGAAGCTTTTCGCTACAAACTCCTGCGCCTCTCCTCACGTCACTCGGCAAGTTCGCGCATGCGCAGTTGGGGCTAGAGAGTAATAACATTTATTGGTACCCGTCAAAAGGTTGGCGAGGATCCGAGGCACAGCTCTGTCCCAGCCTTGTCCTCCCCCTAAGCCGTAGACCTGGATCTCTTGGATCTTTATTTATTTATTTTTTTTTCGAAGAGTTTGCCATCAGGCGTAGTGAAAAGATAGCGGGGAGTAGGAGGAAACTAGAAGAAAGAGCGTAAACAGGTCTCCCTTAAATAATCACACAGGTTGCCGGTAAAATGATTGTTCAGCCTCCATCTTCCTGTAATCACATTCACGGTCCCATCGCAGGCCCACTTTCCGTAGCTACCACTGTCTCACTGATGCCATAGCTGGACAGGTCCCCAATAGATGCTTCGCATCGCACAGTTCCGGTGAAGCACCACAATGAGGGCACTTTTCGGTCACTTGTAAGCGTTGATCACGCCACCGATGACGCACAGAAGGGGTCAGAGCCGCTCCTGCCCGAAACCGGCGCACAAATACCTCCTTTTCCCGAGCGATGTTACGGGAAAGAGGTACGAACACGGAGGAATTAGAGCGCGTGTTCGCTGGCGCAAAGATTCTTTCTCTGAAACACGGGACATGAGCGGATATGGGGGAAAAAGGGAAGGTGGCGGGATGTCTGATGTGTCAAGGTGGGTCATTTTCGTCTTAATTTTTTTAATTAAGAAGAAGAAATGGGCATGGGCAGGACATGTAGTGCGAAGAGGGGATAACCGATGGTCGCTTAGGGTAACAAACTGGATTCCAAGGGAAGGAAAGCGTAGCAGGGGGCGGCAGAAATTTAGGTGGGCGGATGTAAGAAGAGTTTGCAGGGGTCAAGTGAATGTAGCTAGCACAGAACCGAATTAAGGGGAGAAATATGGGAGAGGCCTTCGCCCTGCAGTGGGTATAGTCAGGCTGATGATGATGATGATGATGGTTCATTTTATCCACATGGATATTATGTATATCGTGAGCATGGCCGCTAATCCAGTGTATACGCACAGGACAGGGATATTTTTTACAGAGCTGGTGAATGGATTGTGTAATTTTTAATGTGCGTCGAACAGCCTTAAGCTGCTTAAGAGCGGCTAGGGAGTCAGTTTAAATGTAAACAGTATCAAATGTAGGTTGGGGGGGGGGGGGGGGGGGACAATTGCGTTGTGTATCGCCTGAAGCTCCAACGCAAGGGAGGTGCATATATACACGCCATACGTTGCGCGAGAGTTAAAATGAAGATGGGAGGGACTGTACACCGCGGTAACTCCCAGCAGCGCTGTGAGTGATGCATCGGTGTATATTATGCACACTGGAGGCGAATGCGCGGATTATATCGGCGGTGAAGCAGTAGAGCGATTGTCTGTGAGTTGACAAGCGATAGGAGCTGAAGCGACATTTTCCGTACTCTGCTTGTCTCACGCTGATCGATGAGTTCAGCAAATCTATTAAGTTGAGCATACTCTTGCAGAATGGGTATGGATGCAAGTCGAGGGAGATAGGTTATGGCGCGCATAGCTTCTCGATTGATAGCTTCAAGGGAGTCCCATTGACGATGGGTGAGGCGCTGAAATTGTGCCTGGTACACTATCCGCGGCTGAATGATGGAGCGCACGAGCCGATGAGCAATATCAGAACGCGCTCCACCTGAGCGCATAGCTATGCGACGAATCACAACAAGTGTAGCGTGAGCCGATTTGCGGGTAGCGTTTAGCCAAGATGTTCCAGTCCCAGATGTATGAGGAAGAAGACCTAGCACACGAACACTTTCTATTAGACAAATTTGAGAATTATCCGCCGTAAAAGTTAAAGGGGCCGTTTTACGTAAGCCAGATTTGTTTCCGATGCGAATAAAACATGTTTTATTACACGATATGGAGAGACCCAAAGCGTGAACAGGCGATTTGCAAAGGGCACAAAGGCCTGCTGACTCATCTATATCAACCACTGCTGCAGGATTGGGGCAGATGTTTTGCATATGCCCTTCTTTGTGGCAATGATAACAGAAAATACGGCGGGGATGAAAGGGCTGCGGCCTGAGGATCGCACCATAATAGGTGAGGTGTTTTGGTAGATTTCGAGGGCCTTGAAAGATAAGGAGGTAAGTGCCTCGGCGTCCCATAGGCCGGGCTTGGTGTGTTATGTGTGTTGAGCAACGAATATTTGCTCTCACTTCCTCAGGAGGGCTAGTGCTGTCTACATGGTAGACGATGCATTGCAGGGTGTCAGGTCCAGATGCAAAATATATCTGTACAGGGACATGTTTTCTTGAGTCCAGGGGAATCTGCGTAACCGTGCACATTTTCTCAACGGCCGCTAGGGAACGTAAGTTCACCGTGATGGCGCTGGAACGGCGATGAACGACAAATCCACAGTAGTTCGTAGAGCCCAGTACGTGATTAATTGCAGCTCGGACATAACGCGGAGGGACAGCAGTTATGTCAAGGCGCAATGTAGGCTTTATGGTGACACGGAATTGACTTGGGGTGGGTAGGAGCGCACTTGAAGCGGTACTAAGAGGGCGCGTCTGTTGAGACGGTAAAGACGCATTCGGCAGGGGTGTCCTTGGAAGAGGAGGCACAACTGGTGCCACAGGCGCAGTTCCTTGAGGCATTTGATGAGACGTCAAGGCCCCAGTCGGCACTGTTGATGTCGGAAGTGAACACGCTACTGGTGCCATCACGGGTAGCGTTCCTTGAGGCAGTGTGAGAGACACGGAGACGTTGGAGCAATCCGTGTCAGTCGTAGCGTCGGGAGATGCTGTCGGGGGAGGGTCCGTAGACGCCGAAGCTTGCATCGACGTCGTGAGTCGCATGGCTGCTGCCGACGAAGCAGGATCCATGCCACAGACGCGTAGCAGGACCTCGCTCGGCAGTGCCGAGCTAAGCCTAGCTTGCGCCTGGGATTTTCGGCTTGTTTTCCTTACTTGACAATTCGCCCACCTTGCTGGAAACCTCTCCGTAGGGGTGTCATTCACGTCCGTTTGCACAGAAGGCAATTCGCAGCCTTCTCAAGCCAGCAAAAAGAGACTAAACGAGATTATACACAGAACTGAGATCAGCACGTTCCGGTTTGGCGCCGCCTGGTGGCGAGTGGCTATCACAAGACCGGTTTGAACACGACTCTCAAGCCTCTCCTCTCGGATCTCAGCAGCGGCCAGTGCGAGACGGATGGCTTCACGTTGCCCCTTTTTGTCCTGCTGGAGAAGTAGTGCCTCCCAGGGCTCATCTGTTATACCATGTTCTCCAAATCTAGGGCACTTCCATATCATGTGGATCATGTCCGCTATGCCATCGCAACGTTTGCACCTCGGGCTAAAATTTCCGGTTGCCACTCGCTGTAAAGCTGGGGTTCGGGAATACTCCAGTTTGTAGCTTACACCACATAACCTCCTCGCTTTTGATGAGTTGCTTACACGCTTTTCAAAATATTGATCTGCTTAATTTGTAATGATGTAGGATATCTTGGTAAGTATTAAGGTCATCATCGAACTGTAGGGGCTTCACATACACATATGGACACGTCATACATACATAAACACAGTCATATTCTCTGCTTATTCATTTTTCATAAGTGTAACTTCTGGGCCGGCTTGCATCAGGTTTTGTACGCCTCACGTGATCTCAATGCATTTGCGGCAGCACAGTTATCCTTTGGGAGCTGAAACCGACATTGCGTTGCTGAAAGTTTTTAACGATGATTTTCCTGTTTCTTTTTTGCGCAATGCATGTTCCTATCGGTATTCAGTAATATACTGAAGATGTTAGCGCAGACACAGTACAACAAAACTTTTCTCTCGATGGATGGAATGGATGGATAGAATATAGGACCGTCCCCTTTGAAACGGGGTGGTAGCAGTAGCAGTAGCTATCATGCTCATTTGTCTCCCTATATCTTAATTATTGATTTAGATTGGTTAACTAAACCATCATTCTATTTATTAAATTTTTGTTTCTACATTACTAATATTATGTCACTTCTCTGCTTTTAAGCCACCAATCTTCTAATCGTTTTTTGCCAGTTTCCACCACCAATTTATTCACCCGGCCACTGGTATTTCTAAACCCCAGAGTTTCAGGAACAGTGACTACGCCTGCATCAACTTCCGGATGAATATCATTACATTCGAGTATAATACTGAAGTTACCACATACAGCACTTTTTTTTAATGGTGGTGCACCTTGTATCATTTGTGAGCAGCAATGACATAGTGCTACTTAGAGTGTTCATAGATGGCGCCACAATGACCCGCTAGAAAAATTGCAGTGCTAGATATCGCGCTGCCAGGTAGGGTGCCTCGATGCCTTTCACCTCCGTCTTGAGGCTGGAGACACTGCTCTCTCCGGCGGCATGTTGGGTACCACTAGCCCGTTCGGAAGCATTATGCCCAATGGGGCGGCGGGCGGTTCCGATGATAAAACTGCCGCTATCGGGCGAATTTCCGACAATTTGATGTTCTCCCATGGCAGGATGGTATCAGAAAGCGTTGCAGGTGTGAAACGAAGTTAGTTACTTTAAATTCTGTCATATTTTGCTGGCCGCCTGCCGAGCTTGAAAATAGTCTTTACATTCCGTAGCATACCTCATCGCAGTTTGCTCACCTGTGATTGTCAAAATTTCGATTCCTTGGGACTTAGCGCGAACGTCTTTTTGCAGTGTAACAAAAGTGTCACTATGTAAGAGAGCTATTTTGAGAACATTTGAGACAGCGACGGGGGTTCTCTCTAGAAGGTTTCTGACTAGTTTGGGATAGTGACAGTGACCTGTGTATAGCATGCATGTTGGAATATCCGTATAGTAGTAATATATTTTGTAAGTCTGTTATTTATGAAATCTGTGCGATGGTCATCTGTGGCTAGATGCAATGCAATTTATGCCGATATTTCGCTTTTTCTACACTCCAGCATGCCAACACAAACGAAACTGCTCGTTCCGTGCTATGCTTTCTGCACAATGCTATCAGTAGTCTCCTGTTTACATACATGGCAAAATTACTTTTGAAAAGGAATTAAATTACATTACTAATTATTTTGCTGAAAATCGCAGAAAAGTAATGAAACATACATTAAACTTACTTCTACTGAGTAATTCAATGACTTTTAAATTACTTTTTAGCTTCCTTCCATGCAAAAACTAAGTAAAGCTAATGAACAAAACAACAACTTGTTCTCCAGACGCGAAGCACACACATTCTTTCGTCTTCCACCAATTTCCGTCCCAGAGGCTTATTCCTTCTCTCTATCCTACAGCAATTGCCACTGCCAGAACAAGACAACCATAAAAAAAAAAGCAGAAGCAGGGTCGAACGGTCTTGAAATGACCGGCAGACCCAGCGTCTTGCTGGCCCGGAGCTGTCTCCGCCATTTCAAGGGTCCGAAGAAGCTAGCTTATTTATCGCTTCCGCAGTCCCAAGAATCGACGTTGACACCTTGTGCTCACTGCTCAGTAATGTTCAAGCCACGGCGGCGGACGCCATGGAACCTTCCACCTATCTCCCCCCACCCAAATTCTCCCTCGCCCTGTGGTGACGACTGCAACCAGGCACCGCTGTGCCCTAGCCGACGCAACAGGGAGAACCATTGCGCCGCGCTCCCAACTAGTTTTCAACTCCAGCCTTCTTGCACCATCTCTCCCTTCGGCATTCTCTTGACGCCTTGCATCCTTGCATCCTTGGAGAATGGTTATGGGATAGCCGCACTAAGTGACCCGCTACACGTGAGGTCTCAGACGCACTGTTCTGCTCAATTCTGTATCCTCTTGCCTGTCCGTTACGCTGGCTTCGGCTTGCCGCACGTCGTTCCTGCTTTCACGGCCTTACTTGATTGTCTTTTGAAGGAGTAGTGGCGCACTTTAGTAAAAGTAATTTCGAAAGGAATTAATTACTTTTGCTGCGAAATTACTGCCAAAAGTAATTCATTACATTACTGAATTAGCAACCAGAAAAAATAATTCATTACATTACAAATCGCCGCGAAAGGTAATTAAATTACAGTAATTTCCTTACTGTAATTTAATTACTGCCATGTCTGTCTGCTTTGTCCACAAGATCTGAGTCGCATGTCCTGATGAGTAGGCTCGAAAACGTATCACGCTCTCGCAGCTGTCAAGATATGCCATAGGTGAGGTGGAAAATTATTGGTAAAGTCGTTCCCACGAATTTGTCGTTTTTGCTTTCTTTGTTCGTCATATTTTCGTCGTTTTAACTGGCACTCTGCGAACTTGTGCTCTTAGCTTAAATAATGGCTCCAAGGGGAGCTGGAGATCTAACCTGCTAGGCAAAACCAAAATTTACCAAGGCTTTCTTCAATAACCTGACGAATAAGGCGTCTTCCGGTAAAATGGTCGCGCTAATTAGGCGCTCTCGCTATGAAGTGTGTATCAGAAGCTCTCGCCGCTGCATTTTGTGCAGCTCGCAAAGGCATTCAGTCTATCACCCCCTTCCACCTGCTCCTTTCGATTTTTTCACCCGACCTCATTAAGTTTATTCTTATGGTGACACTTGATAAAAGAAATCACCTTACCGATTCAGTAAAATTATGGCGGAAGGTAAGAAAAGGGGCTGCCTTTACTTGGCATCACAGGCCATTGGCATGAGCAAAATTCGTCACGCATATGTCTGCGCTGAAATGTTGGAATTTCTCAGTTTTTCTTGCTCATCTAGATGACCGCAGCGGCGATGAAAGCTTGTCTGTCGTTTTCCTGGATACTTTCTTTCCGTGCGATATATGGTCATAACTTGGTATTTAATCCATCCCAAACGCATACTTTCACGAGCAATTTCCTCGTCCGAGAATTATGAAGCGAGAACGGATAGTTCGGCACAAGCTACAAAGGCGACAAGTTCTGCTTCTTTCTGATAGTTGCAGTAATTAAGCACGACCAGGGCAACAGTATTCATAAAGTGTAACAATTAGAGGCCTATTATGTCAGGTTTCTTGGTAACCTGTTGGAACTGATCCTTGGGCGAGTCGGTATGCCATTTTGAAGAACAGGGCGACTTAGACAAGGACAGAAGGTCCGTGTGGGTCTTCCTTCCGTCCTTGTCTAAGTCGCGCTGTTCTTTTTCAAAACTTGGTAACCCGGTCGCCTTCAGCGGTTTTCTTCATCATTAGATACATTTGAGAAAATTCGAGTCTGGGTTTTTTTTTAGAGGGAAAGTGAAAAACGCAGATGAATAGAGGACAAAATTAGTCACGTGTTTCCTTCTAAGAAATAGCTTTTTTTCTAGAATAATCAACTCCGCCCCCTTCTATCGGGTTCATGTACACAAGTTTATTTATCGAAAAAAAAACTACGCGTAAAGAAGACGAAGAAGAAACAACCCTGTGGCATCACCATCGCCACCATCGCTGGTCTCCGGCGCCAACAACATCTCTCTCGCGCTGAAGCTGTTCCCCGCGGCTGGTATTCCGATCCCTCTGTGCCCGAGTTACTGCCAGCGCTAGACGTTCAGGCCATCTATTAAATCCACATTTCACTTGGTGGAGGTCAAGCTGAGGTTCCCTGTACCCATCTTGCCCTGGAACTTCGAAGCAGAACGTTGACTACCCCAAAGACGGAGCCTACTTCATCGCACCTACATCCGCCAGTCACCTGCACAGGTTCCCTTCGCCAACGGGACCCCGCTACCTTCAGTGGAAGCAGTGATGACGACGTCGACGATTGGCTGTCCACTTACGAACGGGTCAGCCGCCACAATAACTGGGACGACAATCGTAAGCTTAATAATGTCATTTTTTACTTGAGCGACGTCGCTAAACTGTGGTTTCGAAACCACAAGTCCGACTTTACCACCTGGGCGCATTTCAAGACCAAATTTTTTGATGTCTTTGGCCGCCCCACCGTCCGAAAACTCCGCGCGGAACAGCGTCTTCGATCGCGACTACAGCTGCCCCGTGAATCGTTCACCAGTTACATTGAGGACATTGTTGATTTGTGTAGCCGCGTTGACCCGACCATGACCGAGGCCGTTAAAATACGTCATATCCTCACAGGAGTTAATGACGGCGCTTTCAACATGCTCGTCGCCAAAAGCCCCACTACGGTCAAGGAAATATACGACCTCTGTCAAAGCTACGACGAACTCCGCAAGGAACGTGTTTTGATTCGCCAGTCTCAAGCATCACTTGCTGAACTTGCCGCGGAGAGGGAGTCATCTAGCCTCTCTGAAGACATCAAGGCTTTTGTACGTCAGGAGGTCGCGCGACAACTGTCTCTGCAGCCATATATTAAGGAGTCGACACCAACTGGCCTTGTTCCGGAGCTTCGCCGTGCAATCCAGCAGCATGTGTCTGAAGTCGTCCCTAATCCTGTCCCTCAATCAGCTCCGGTCGCACCCTCAACGCCGTTCCCCACGCCCACAATGTCATCGTCCGGCGTTGCGCCACTGAGCTACGCTCCAGCATTCGCGCCGGCGCCTCCTCAAGTATTGCATCGCACGTATGCCGAAGTCACTTCAAGTTCACCCCCTGAGCCAGCATATGCCTATGCTTTGCCCCCCATGCGGTCGGCACCAACAGCTTTCGCTCCCCCCTTGCTTCAGACACGATCTCCATGGCGCACTTCAGACAACAGGCCTATTTGCTACCACTGCGGCATCCCTGGACACACTACACGCTACTGCCGGCGCCGAATAAATATGGCCTTTGCTGCACGGCCTGCGCCACCTTATTTGGCCCCTCAGTTCCCCGTTCTATCGGGTCCTCCAACAGCATCCCCCGATCCTCCGGACTTCCTGCCTCGTCGTTCGCTATCACCACGTCGCCGCTCCATTTCGCCAATGCGCCGACGACCCGCTACTCAGCCGGAAAACTAACCGCCGCCGTTCGCAAGGCACGAACTGCGTATTCGACAGAATTTCAAAGTCCTCGTCTTAAACCCGCGAATGTTACTGCTGTCATCGTTGAAGGTGTTTATACTCTTGCGCTCGTCGACACCGGTGCCGCTGTTTCAGTTATCGGCCAAAAACTCTGCCGCTCCCTCCGAAAAGTGACTACGCCCCTCGAGGGACTATCGCTTCGTACCGCATCCGCTCACAGTATACAGCCGACAGCTGTCTGCACTGCTCGCGTCGTCATTGCTGCAGCCTTGTACATAATCGAATTCGTCGTCCTCCCCACATGTTCTCATGACGTCATTCTCGGCTGGGATTTCCTGTCCAAGCATCATGCTATCATTGACTGCGCCAGTCCTCAAGTAGAGCTCATTGAATCAAGTTATGCACCGTCTGATGCCCTGCTCCACGAGCCGCGTCCTCGTTTTGCGGCCAAACTCCTCGTAGCTCATGGCACAACCATCCCACCCGTTAGCGCTGTTCTGGTTCCCCTCACTGCCTCTTTTACAACCGCCGCGACAGTCCTCTTTGTGCCCTCTAACGTTGTCTGCCGCCGCCGCCACTTACCGCTGCCGTTTGCCGTCCTTGACATGAACAACGGCGCTAGCACACTTCTGGTAGCCAATCCTCTTGCGTCTCCCGCTATGTTGATCGAAAGGGAGTGCCTCGGCCGCATCGAGCCCGTGGACCTTCTGTTCGCCTTTGATGATTTGTCATTCCCTGTTTGCCAAGTTGACGCCTTGACTCCAACTCGTGTGGCTTCAGATCCGCTACAGCGGGATCTTTTTGACCATTCTGTGGACAGCGCTCTAGAGCCGCGCCACCGAGAACAACTTCTTGACCTTCTACACCAATTCCGCTCCTCCTTCGACATCCCGCATTCTTCCTTGGGCCGCACGACGACCGTTACTCACCTCATTGACACTGGCGCTCACCCACCTCTCCATCAGCGGCCGTATCGGGTGTCCCCGACTGAGCGCCGTGTTATTGCCCAACAAGTCGATGACATGCTGCAACGCGGAGTAATTAGAGAATCCTGTAGTCCATGGTCGTCTCCTGTGGTCCTAGTTAAGAAGAAGGATGGATCCATACGATTTTGTGTTGATTATCGACGCCTAAACAAAATTACTCGTCGTGATGTGTATCCCCTGCCAAGAATCGACGATGCTCTAGACTGCTTGCAAGGCGCAGAATTCTTTTCCTCACTCGATTTGCGCTCTGGATATTGGCAGGTGCCCATGGCAGAGGAGCATCGCGCTAAGACCGCCTTTATTACTCCAGACGGACTATACGAATTTAATGTTATGCCGTTCGGACTCTGTAACGCCCCAGCCACATTTGAAAGAATGATGGACACTGTACTGCGCGGCCTGAAATGGAACATCTGTTTATGCTACCTCGATGATATCGTCGTCTTTTCAACAGACTTCCCGACCCACCTGACTCGACTTCGCCAGGTCTTCACCTGCCTAACCCGCGCCGGTCTTCAACTGAACCTCAAAAAGTGCCGCTTCGGTGCCCGCCAGCTCACAATACTCGGACATGTGTGCAAAGATGGAGTTCTGCCTGATCCTGAGAAGCTCCGCGCTGTTGCTGACTTTCCGAAACCGACCACTTTGAAACAACTGCGAAGCTTCGTGGGCCTCTGCTCGTACTTTCGTCGTTTTGTTCGCAATTTCGCGACCATCATAGCCCCCTTACACAGCTCTTGAAAGGCGCCCCTAACCTCCCCTCTTGGTCGCCAGCCTGCGATGATGCATTCGCGACGCTGCGCAATGTTCTGACGTCACCGCCAATCCTTCGCCATTACGACCCTACTGCACGTACAGAACTTCACACCGATGCCAGTGGTGTCGGCCTCGGCGCCGTCCTCGCCCAGCGCAAGCCTGGCTTCTCCGAATACGTTGTCGCCTACGCAAGCCGTGCTCTTACCAAAGCCGAGACCAACTACTCCGTTACCGAAAAGGAGTGCTTAGCAATCGTGTGGGCTATAACGAAGTTCCGCCCTTACTTATATGGCCACTCTTTCGATGTAGTTACAGATCACCACGCGCTCTGCTGGCTCGCGTCTCTCAAGGATCCGTCTGGCCGTCTCGGGCGCTGAGCTCTCAGGCTTCAGGAATACGACATCCGTGTTGTGTACCGCTCTGGCCGCAAGCACTCTGACGCCGATGCTCTTTCTCGGTCACCGGTGCGTTCGCCTAACTCATCATCCCCTCCTGAAGCCTCTTTGTCAGCACTCACCATTGAGGATATGCCTTTCGAGCAACGACAAGATCCTTGGGTTTCTAACCTGCTAGATGTCCTTGGCACTCCTTCCGCGGCTATGCATCCTCGGGCACTCCGCCGACAGGCCTCCCATTTTACCATTCGGGACGGCCTGCTCTACCGAAAGAACTACAACTCCGATGGCAGAAAATGGCTTCTTGTCATTCCGCGCCACCTCCGCTCCGAGGTTTGTGCCCACCATCACACTGACCCGCAAAGTGCTCATGCCGGCCTCCTAAAAACCTATGATCGAATTCGTCAGAGGTATTACTGGCGGAGAATGTACAATTTCGTACGTCGTTACATTCGCTCTTGTACCGCCTGTCAACAACGCAAGATTTCTCGCCACCCCGCTGGCCCTCTCCAGCCTTTACCGTGTCCAGCTCGCCCGTTTGATCGTGTGGGAATCGACCTCTATGGTCCGCTACCATGCAGTGCCGCTGGTAATCGATGGGTCATCTCCGCCGTCGACCACCTGACCCGTTATGCGGAGACTGCTGCACTTCCCGCGGCGACAGCCCGAGAGGTAGCCCATTTTCTCCTGCACCACTTCATTCTTCGACACGGCGCCCCTCGCGAACTACTGAGCGATAGAGGTCGTGCCTTTCCGAAGTAGTCCAAGAGCTTCTGTCGGCTTGCAAATCGATACATCGGACTACAGCCGCGTACCACCCGCAAACCAACGGCCTCACGGAGCGTTTCAACCGTACGCTTGGGGACATGCTCGCAATGTATGTTACATCTGAATCTGGGGGCTCCAACTGGGACCAGGTACTGCCATTCGTAACATTCGCGTACAACACTGCCATAAAGGCAACAACTGGTTTTTCGCCCTTCTTTCTCTTATACGGCCGTGAACCATCTTGTACTCTGGACACAATTTTGCCATACCATCCAGATGCCTCTGAGTACAGTGCTTTGTCCGATATTGTACAGAAGGCTGAGGACTGCCGTCAGCTAGCTCGCACGTTTACCTCCAACACTCAAGGCTATCGCAAAGATCAGCATGATAGCGATACCCCTGCTCCGACGTTCCTGGCCGACAGCTTCGTTTGGCTATGCGTTCCTGCCACCAGCAAACTAGAAACGAAGTACCACGGACCTTATCGCGTCTTGGAACGCACATCCCTTGTTAATTACATCATCGAGCCAGTCACCCCTTCTTCCGACCACCGCCGCCGCGGCCGTGAGGTTGTCCATGTTAGCCGCCTCAAGCCGTATTACAACCCTCTGGTTGTCCCTTCCCCGTGAGTCGCCAGGATGGCGACTTCTTCACGCGGGGGAAATGTAAAGAAGACGAAGAAGAAACAACCCTGCGGCATCACCATCGCCACCATCGCTGGTCTCCGGCGCCCATCTCTCTCGAGCTGAAGCTGTTCCCTGCGGCTGGTATTCCGATCCCTCTGTGCCCGAGTTACTGCCAGCGCTAGACGTTCAGGCCATCTATTAAATCCACATTTCATACGGTTTATTTATATATATTCTACAAAAGGCAAATAGCAACTACAATCCAGCCGGCCATCGCACCAACAATTCAGGACCAAGTGTCCCTACTGGGAGGAAACTCAACCGTCTTCAAGATATTGTTTCGAGCAGGCGACTTAAAGAACTTGAGAAAATATGACCCCCTGGATTAAGATTTGTCCTCAGCTGTCCCCTCTGGAGAAGGACGGCATGAAAGAAAACATTGCATTTGATGCGTTGAATATATACATCAGATATCATACTGTAGTAAGATACAGGGAAGCGATCTCAATGCAGGATAGAAAAGTATAGGTTTAAACTGCACAAAGATAGCTACAATTGTAGCCTAGATCACTCTCCGCGCTGTTGGCACATAGGAGAATCACGGCCGCGTAGTTGTGAGAACCAGTATCGAAAATGGTCATAAACTTACAAGTTTTCAACTGACAATACAGGTTCGGCAGAGAAAAGGTATGGGGCGGACTTGGCGCCCCCCTGAGGGCATGCGGCTGCAGTACAGCGCGGCGAGCCATCCATTGCTAGCGCTCCCGGCAGGGGTCCTGCAGGGTGGCCTCCCAATTTTCTATTCAGGGGTGAGGGAATGAACAAAGAGAAGGGGTAACTTGGTGCGCCCAAACTCTTTGGTAAAGCGTTGCCCGCTCAGTCCAGTGTGGGCAGTCAGGGGAATAAAGGGACGGGCACCAAAGGTTTAGGAGAGATGGTGAAAAAATGTATTAATGTGTAGGTGGATGCAAGTTGCTGCATCTTTGGTAGACAGGGTGAGAGAAGGGGATGGACATGATTTGTTTGATTTTGAAAGGATGGTAGCGGCATAGAAACACTGCTGTTGGTGAGTGACAGTAATTTTCATGAAGCAGTGGATCACAATAAAGTTTGTGAAAAAAAGTTAGGCGAACGCGTCTGTGACGATGGGAACTTTTATGAAGTCCAGCAAGCGCTTTTTACACATATCACACTGGTGAAACTACAATAATCACGGAAAAAGAAACGTCGTGTATGGTTGAAGGGTTCTCGATTTTAGGTCGAACTAATGCCTATATGTAAGTCGCCGAGCTGCGCAGGAGCATGCCGAAGGTCACAATTTAAGAGGCCAAGAGAATGGCTAGAAGCTCCTAGAATCAAGTTAATATGATAGTTCCAGGTTTAGTCAGACTGAAAGTAAATTTCTAAATTCAAGTAATTGGAAGCTGTCTCAACAGTTATGACTTTAATAGAATATGCCCAGTCACAAAAAGCTAGGAAAAACCTTCCGACTGCCACAACATAATTATGTGCGGTTTATAACCGTGAACTGTTATGACAACAGAAATTTCTGTAGTAATATCTAAATGTTGTGTGGTGGAAACACAAACTACTAAAGAACTAATGACAACAGAAAAGTACTAGAGAACAAGCTCCAGAAGAACAAAAGAAGTTTTAAAGCCTAGTGAAAAGTCTGACGTTACGCAAAAGTACAGAATATTTTCTCGCATTTTTGTCGCAGACCTGCATATCAGATCATATTTTTGCCACGGACATTAGCTTTGTCTTAGAGTGGTTTAGGTTCATTAGCTACAATGAGCAGTGTTGCTGTAATTGAGTACAAAATCTAATTTAGAAACACAATTTGGTAAATTGTGTTGTGACTTGAGCCACTGAAGAGTTAGAACCGTTTACAGATGCGAACTGAACGCCAGACAACAGGAACCCTTTATTCCGTTTTAAAAGCTGAGAATGAATATTACGCTGTGACTATTTTACAAGTAGTACATGGCGTAGGACCCGATCAAATGCCTGGGAAAAGTCGAGAAACCAAGCGTCGACTTGAATCCCGGAGTCTATAGCTGTAAAGAGGTAGTTGGTAAATCCAGTGAGCTATGTATCACAAGAAAATCCTTTGCAAAGGCCATGATGATATGTAAATATGTTTTCTTCTAGATAACTGATTGCTTTAGTATGCATGACGTTTTGAATTAGCAGTGAGTTTGTAGAAGGTGTAATTCAATGAAATCGGTCTATATAGTTTAGATTGCGTCCTGCCACGATGGGGCAGTGGTTAAGATGCCCAACTACTGCGCCCGAGTACACGGGTTCGATCACGACTGCCGGCGGCTGCGTTTTGATGGAGGCGCGAAACGAAGAAGCGTCCGAGTGCAGTGCGATGCCAGTGCACATTAAAGATCCCCAGGTGCTAAAACTTACTCCGTAACACTCCACTACGCCACCCCTTTCTCTCTTTCCGCTTTCACTCTCACCTTCCTCCCTTCCCTTACGGCGCAAGTGAGGTGTCCACAGAACAAGTGTGACAGATACTCCGCCTATCCTTTCCTGCTAAATTATTATTATTTTTATAGTTTAGAGTGGTGTCTCAGCAGCTGCCTTATTTGAAAAATCGATATCACTTTGGCTACACGCCGTTCGTGATTGATGCAGCCACGCAGCCAGACTATAACGACTGAGGAAAAAGAGCAGATAAGACCTGAAAAATACCCTAACATACGTTTCTTAGTATATTGTTGTTGATGCCGAGCGGATCCATGCCGGTGATAATTTTAAGATTAGCTAAGAAAGATAGAATAACATTTGTACTAATGGGTATTGGCCCAAAGAACAATCATTACATTTATTGTGGGGGGGGGGATGACAGGGGGGATAAATACGTTTTCCCCGCTTAGTCGCGGCTGACAGTCCCAACCGCCGACCCCACCCAGTGATCGCGTGCGCTACCGAGAGCACGCTGACCACTGCGGGCCGTGCTCTTGGGAACAAAGGAACAACACGTGCTGACAACAAACAGGCATTACGCTAGGGCAGGGGATAAACTCCGAGGCCGGACAATACGGGCAAGCGGCATAAGTCCCGCGAGGCTTCACGTCGCCGGTGACTGCGGAATGCCGCGAGGAGACGTTCGCTCGCGTCCACGTCCCAATGCTGAAGAGCAAGGAGTTGGCTTTGTCCGCGTGCGCACTGACCTGCTCAGGGGTGGCGCTTGTGCTGCCGCGACCTCTCGATAGTTATAATGTTAACCACCAATGTTGGCGCCATTCCGCGATAGCTAGAGTAACCACCTGCGGGGGGAAAGCCGACTTTAAAGGGGACGATGGGAGACCGTTCCCCACATCCCCCCAACCTTAAATTGACCCACGCGCCTGTAAGTACATGCTATGGAGATGTCTTCATGAACGTGCACTTGAGGCAGGAGCTTCCAGCGCACCGACGACGTCCTAGCAGACTTCCGCGGTTCGCCGACGGTGGCATGAAGGTCTCCGCAGGATGGCTGGCATGTCACGTGGGCTGAGTGTGTAGCTCGGTACGCAGAGGGGCCCGGCCGAAAACTGCGGCCGGGAGTCCGCAGAGGCGGCGCCAGAGAGAGTACCGAGTCAGGAGCTGGTACGGCGCAACACCAGGGATCACGGGAAGTGCACCACGTGTCCACAGGGCACGCGAGTCCGGGTGAAAGCTGCAGGCCAGGATAGCAGCAGCCAGATATGACTGCTGACTGGTCTCGCCACGACTGCTCCGGGTGGATGCGCTGAAGAGGATACAGGCAGTTCCGTCGCAGCAGGCAGCAGCGAGACGATGTGCAGAGGCCAGTAAGCCGGGGTGGCTCCGGTGAACCTGCATAACTGCCAGAACGCTCTCAGCATGCCTTTAACGAAAATCCCTGGAGTGAGCACCGGCATCTGCACGGGCCTCGTGGCTGCGTACAAAACTCGCTAGCAAAACGTGTCATGCGGCTGTAAAACGCAAAGCTCAAGTGAACAAAACCCTTCTTGAGTTGAACGAGAATGCTCAGTTCGTGCGAGAATACTAAAAAAAGAAACAAGCAGTCAGCAATGTGCTCCCGCTCTATAGACCCTTTACCGAGAGCAGTTCCGCTGCCTACAACAGATGGCGCCACTAAGACAGCCGTCATTTCTGGCCTTTGGATGGCATCGGTGGGCAGTACGGACAGCTGCTACGCAGCTTGTGTAAGAATGCCAACTGGCGTTCAAACATCGTGGCCTTGGTGCGTGTGTCCTCTGACTTTTCAAATCAATCTGCGGGGAAGTTGAGCTGATTACGTCGTGGTTTATTAGCGCAAAAATATAATACTTTCTACATACGGTTGACATAACCTAGGCCACCTCTTTTTTTGTGGTGTGTCGCGAGTTTGTTTCTTTCTTGGAGGCGAGAACGCCTGTGAGTTTACGGAAATGATTATAGTAAACCTCACCCGCCATCCGATCTCAGCGCCGGCAGTTGCTGCGGAAATGCGAAAAACGACCTGATGTGCAAGATTCCGGGCTAGTTGGTACTGCATAATGAAATAAAACAGCGTAACGTGACGAAACACGGAGGGAAAGAAACACCGACACGGGCGCTGTTGGTGTTTCCTTCCCTCCGTGTTACGTCCCGTTACTTGCGCTGTTTTGTTTCATTATGCGAGAACGACCCCGACGTTTGCTCAGGAATTACGTTGCGTCTTTGTATGCTGACCGTAGAATTTTAAAAATTACCTTTGTGTGACTATTAATGTCTGTGCATTCATATTGAATTCATTGTGCAGAGAGGGAAGGTTATTGTGTGCATGCCTGGGAACCCAGCTGCATTCATGCTTACTTCAGGAAGGCACTCATGCAATACATGTAATAATTGCTGCTTTCATATAACTAAAGCACGGATCAATAGCGAGTTTTAGCATGATAAAATTTTAATATATCCGCTTGATTGCGTTCGATACATCTGCGGGTGCTGAACTCCGGTGTAGTTTCCAGTCTCTTTCGCCCGAGCGCAGGCGAACGTCGCTGAACGACTGACGTGGTCTTCGATCAGCGTTATAGTATTTGAAGTCAGACGTTACGGGAGGTAAAATAGTATATGGCCTATTGTCGGGGGTATACATTCGCGTCCATATCCAGTGATTAAGTATATGTTCTGAACGATGCTGTATGGTGAACATATCTTTAATACGTCTAAACCAGTGCGGTTTGAAACGTTTTCACCGTTCAAGCAAATATATTGAACAGAAAGGTTTCAGATGATAATCGGCACGTGATCTTAGTTTAAAGATAAAGTATATGGTCCAGAAAAAGCGCTAGAGAGAGAATTGACTAAAAAAAAAGCTCGTCAACGGCGGAAGGGAAATTTGTCGACACATCGTATAGCCAATGCAGGCATTTAGATGACGCAGTAAATTTTCTAGGTGATCATATAACACATATTTCAGCATTTTAACATACTATGCGCATTCAAATAAAGTTTCTGTGCTATCTACAGCTCATTGTCACCAGCCATAGCGGGTGCGCAGCGCCTTCAGCAGGGCGCCAGCGCACCTGCAGACGTCAAAAGCAGAAGGCCCGAAGGCCAGCGATGGAGGGAGGGTCACGTGACCAAATATGGCGGTGCCCATGTTGTCGCGCTGTAAAGAGTCTATAATACCACGGACCCGGTGGTTGTCTCTTCTGAAGCGGTGCAGGCAGCTACGAAAGCCTTAGGCCTAACAACCACTATGACAAAGACCACCTTAAAAAAATAAAAACGAAAACAACAACAAAAAAAAGGTTACGCGCACACAACCGCGAGGTGACATCAGCACAGTGAGTGGGTTGGTCCTACTCCGCTCACCGCACAAAGCGGATTTGCGATCAGCGTCCACCGTCCCGGACGGTGTTGGAACGCCTGGTGCCGAGCTGCAATACCAGCAAGCTCATCGTGGCACCCGTGGCCCCAGGCCACTCGGCTCCCAGAGCCCGCGACTCCCGGAGTCACAAAAGAGACAGATGAGAAAATATGTACAGAAAACTCAGACCACCCACGCGGCTTCCGTACTCACTCGCTACAGGCTTGGCGACTACGCGGGCACTGGGCCTCACGTTCCTCGATGTGGTTTTCAAACTGAAGAAACTTTTCAAAGGGCACAAAAAAAAAATGCGCTGAGCATGTCGAAAAGTTCGAACATGCTGCAGCAAAATTCACCTCGCACTCAAGAAAGCATGATGCAGGACCTAGCGATCAAAATTCACCCTAGGCCTAGCACTTGTCATGTCCGGGCAAAAACGCCCATTGCCATAAACAAACAGTCGTCCAGTGTTCCAAGAGCAGCCCCACGTTGGGCGCCAGATGTGGGGTGATGACAGGGGGGATAAATACGTTTTCCCCGATTAGCTGCGGCTGACTGTCCCAACCGCCGACCCCACCCAGTGATCGCGTGCGCTACCGAGCGCACGCTGACCACTGCGGGGCGTGCACTTGGGAACAAAGGAACAACTCGTGCTGACAACAAACAGGCATTTATTGCTGCAATAACAGCAACGCCAGCAAGCAATAATAGACACTAATGAATACAGGTCGTCTGACTTACCAGCAAGGCTACAGGCGAATGTTCGTCCACGCTAGGGCAGGGGATAAACTCCGTGGCCGGACAAGACGGGCAAGCGGGATAAGTCCCGCGAGGCTTCATCTCGCCGGTGACTGCGGAGTGCCGCGAGGACACATCCGCTCGCGTCCACGCCTCAATGCCGAAGAGCAAGGAGTTGGCTTTGTCCGCGTGCGCGCTGACCAGCTCAGGGGTGGCGCTTGTCCTGCCGCGACGCTGGCGCCATCTCTCGATAGTTATAATGTTAACCACCAATGTTGGCGCCATTCCGCGATAGCTAGAGTAACTACCGCGGGGGGAAAGCCGACTTTAAAGTGGACGATGGGAGATCGTTCCCCACAATTGACAACTAAAGAGAAAGCAATGACTTCCTGGTTGAGAACAGATGAGAAAGCTTAGTTAAATATTAGGCAGAGTACATATCGTTCAACTGGGCATGGTTTGAATTCATTCGTCAAGGACGAATAAGGACATGAGTGCGTGTGAATTACGCTTCAAAATATTCGGGACTAATTAGACATCATTTTGTGGGCAAGATGCGACAGCAAAACTGGGAACAGAGAGCTTTAGAAATCATTGGTAACATAGATGGTTTTTAATTGCATGATTTTAAAGTACTGAATAGGTTGTTGGAAACTACACGACTGTAACACATTTTTTGGTTCTTTTTATTGGCTCTTCGGAGCCGCTCATTGAGTCAAGGCGCTCTTTTACTGCACCTAATTATAACCATCATGAATGGTATAGTGAGATTTTCAGGGGATAGCAGTAAGATGTGTGCAATTCTGTTGAATCAAACAGAAAAAACATTCACCCGAAATCCGCCCAGAAAAAAAAAAAGAAAGGTTAATTCGATATTCGCCGTTCCAAAATTAACTCTGTTATAAGATCTGATCAGCTTGGAGGTAAATTTTATTTCAAAAGTAGTGTGATTGAAGCAACCAATAACCATGCCACGCTACAAAATCGGCTTACACACAACGTGCTGTAACGACAGCAAGACGCTGGCTCTCAGGGTAAATATTCGCGGGAAAGGCATCGTAGTTTTTTCGTCAGGAAGTGTCCGCAGTCACAAAAGACTAATGAAAGACTAAAGTACTCTCGCTCTGACGCCAGTCGCCCGTATAAGCTTTAGACTGGAAGGGAAGGTATCTCAAAAAGACTTTTGCAACATTTCCATAAATTCAACTCATAGCGAAGCCCCTCATTTTAGCTGCGTTTGTGTGCTGATTAGCTAAAGGAATGACTTCGCATGTAGACCTGTAGACGCTAACCGAAGATGCGGAAATACACAAAAGTCAGCAGGCATACATACATAAGTTCCTTCAAGGAGATCTGCAGTGCACCCCATTAGAAAGAAAGAACGCGAGAGCCGGAACTCATTGCGCTGGTTTTAATCGACAAACCGGTTTCTGTACACTCTACGAATAAAGTACAAAGTGAACCATGAGGAGTACGTGTCCGATGTTGTTAAGCAGTCGTAAGGACATACTCGCGTTACTCTCCAAGACCTTCTGCAGTGCATAAAGTTCCAGAAAAGCGAACATGACTCTTCGAGCATCATAACAGTCTCCTTTGTTTCACCAACACAGGAAGAAAGAAAGGCCAGCGCGCAGGAAACGAACACGCTGGAAACATTCCAGAAATTTTATGTCAAAGACGCGAGTGTAGAACTTTTGTTACAGTTATGAACATTCAGCTTAGAGCTTGAGTACCTGTCTGTGACGTGTCTCCCCTCAGGGCACTGAACTTGTAGATTTGCGGATGCGTCTGCAAGAGGAGTGAGATGGATGAAGACGATGTTTGGAACTAGGGCGGGCGAAGGTGACTGTGCGTCATATTGACATCGGGGGTTGTGACGGGGGGCAGGTAGGACAGCCAGGACTAAAGTCTCAAGGCAGCCTGATGTCTGCCCTACTTCTATACCCCCACCGGAATGTGGTTGTTTCATTGCTTTAATTTTATCAACACGAAAGAAATCCCTAATGCTGTCCTTTGTGTTAGTAAATGTTGGCTCCCTTCTTGTGAATTACACCTTCTCATATGTGGGCCACTGTTTTCTTGCTTTCTTTTGCACGTAGTGAGTGAACTAAGCATGTTTGTGTAGACATGAGGGAAAGTGACTCAGCTTTCAGTGAATTCATTGCGACGGAAAGCTTGTGCTTCTTTTGCCTGTTTCCGCCGCCTAGGGTACTCAAGTCGTGACTTTCCTTAAATTATACGCAAGTAGATTCTTGTGCAGATATAATATCTTTGAATGCAGGTTGTAGAAATGGAAAGGCATTTACGCATTTACACTCCCATTTCTCCAGTGCTTGCCTTGTCATTCATGTTGTAGGAAGATTTTAGCCGGACCTCCTTTTTGTGTATTCTTACATGTATGCATCGCTCTCTTCTGGTTTAAAGTACTGGCATGTTGCATTTCAATTTCGCTTGGTTAGTTGATTCCTGCTAACGTGCAGAGCTGTGTATTCACGATTGCAGTGTTGCTGTCATTCCACTGATGCGGTATTCGCTGTTTTTTGAACTTTTAGAAAATCTGATGTTGCTTCGAATGACACGTCGTTTTCGCATAGTATGGTTAGTGTTTACTTCTCCGGCGTGCGCACTAAGCATGTACCTCAGTACAATGCCAAAGGGTACCGTTTCTTCACCGTGATATGTATTAACGGCAATGCCGAAAGACAAGAATAAGTACGATCTATAAGTACACAGCAAAACTGGCGGAAAACGAGCGCTTAAACAGCTTCTCACGTTAGGATTGCTAATTACATTTGTATTGGACACTTTGTGCTTTTTATGTTCTGGGAAAACACCGTTAAGAACATGTGAAGACGTTCTTAGCGACTTCCAAGCTCTCGACCATGGTCACCTGCTGCGAACCGAGAGTATTTAGACCAATCGACCAGGTCTTGAAACCCGATACAAATATTGGACCTAAAGGCGACACTCCCCCCCCCCCCCCCCCCTTCTCTTCTGGGAAATTTCCTACTGCAAATAAGGTGGGTAAACATTTAAAGGAATGCCCAATTCTGAAGAATTATTACTTTATTGTTGATTCTCACTCCTCACTTCTGCAAAGTTCGTGCCAGCTTTCTCGATTGAAAGTAATTGTTAATTCATGCATAGAAGTGGACTCGTCGTTACAATGTATGTATGCACACTATTTAAGCAGACTGATTTGTTCTCTGCTTAAAACATATTGCAGTTTCGTAGAGGGCTGCACTGCATTATACAAGTGGAATTTTACTTATGAAAAATTTTTCCACCGAATCTGTACACAGCCATAAATTCTCATTAAACAGCTTTTGTATTGCACGCGAAAAGCAACGGTTCAGAGTTCTGGATTTTTACTTAAGGTTCGGAGTTTCAACTGCTCAGAAGTTTGCCATTAAAACTCTCCAGGTCTCACATAGTTCACACGCATACACGTGGTAGTTTTGTGTCCGAGCAAAATTTCCGGGTAGAAAGCGTTGACGTCCATATATTCAAACGCTAATGCGACTATGCAGTCACACTGAGGAGAGTGCCTCTGCATGCACAGTATTGCCAGCGTTCTATACCTCATGTGGTAAATCATAGGCGCAGATAGTGAGGTTTTTTTTTGTGTACCATAACTATTTAATGATTGAAACATTTGACTGTCATTGATTGAAACGTAGCCTTTAGTCCCTGCCTCATCTCGCTTGTACGAGAAATCAGTAAACCAATTCCAATTCTAAAAAACTAGGCGGTTGAAGTTGATGCGCCGAAACGAGTGCGCGCTCTTCTTACAAGTGAACGGCGGTAGCAGAAGCGGATCAGCTGGTCTGTGGCAACTCCACCAAGGAGAGGCGAGGAGAGGAGGTAGAAACACACCCTGTTGGGAAGGCCGTAAGAAGAAGCGCACCCTTACAACGGCCGTTCTCAGACAGGCTACCGCTGCCTAGGCCACGCGGGCCGTTCACGCGCCTTTTTAAAAGTGGGGCTTCATACCTATGTCGCTCCTGTCGCACCCACATTAGAATCAGGTGTAGACTTCTTCTCCCACACCACTTTTGCGTCGCGGGTTGCAATGCTTGCATCGTGATCCTTCCCACTAGTAGGCGTCTGGAAAGTGGTATTTAGAGGTGACTTCGCCGGGCACTGATTTACCAGTGGCCGGTGACGTCCAAGGCAGAAAATTGGATGCCGTTCATAGCAAGAAAATCGTTTGTTTCCACGCTGGTTGACGGTGCCGCAACGTATTTAAGATTACATTTATACATCCATGATTACATTTATATACATCCATGAGCGTTCTAAATGGTCATGACTCATGAGTTATATACATCGCTCAACGTTGCATTTCTCAGCCCTTGACTAAGAAAATACTGTAAGGGATCGAACAGGTAAAAATATTAAGCCTATAGTGATTACTCATATCAGGTATAATGTATTCGCATTCTATCAGTTAAGCAGTCTCAAAAGACTCTAATAAATTTTCGTTAACTGAAGAGCAACCGCACGTTTTGAAGAAAAGAGGAAGCAGAAGTGAATCCCACTGCTGGTGGTCGCCATTTACCCAGCGTGGGCGCGGGCCACTGCGCCTTTTCAACTGCGGCAACGGAGGGCTCACAGGTCGACAAAAAGAGCCCATCAAAAAAAGCGCTGGCCACAACCCAAGAAAGTAAGCTCAGCTTTATGATCGGATTTTGCAGTCGTACCACGATACCAGGTTGTCGAGAAGATAAAAGGAGTCGTTTAGAAAAGCGATTAAACACGCGTCATTTCCTACGACCATTATAGTTCTGAGGGTTCATGTTTTGAGGCAGTGGTTTCTCCATCAGGTTGTTTTGTAAGCAAGGAGCGAGAATGATACCCTTGAGGACGTGGGGATTTCGCGCGTTGTAGCGCAGCGTTCTAGTGCGTATTTGCGTGAGTGTGTTGCTATTGCATAGTTTGGCCTCAAACATTCCTCAACGTACACTGTCACGTAAAACGAGCTGTATCAATTTGGTGGTGTTCACAAGCCTAATACGTATAGTGTTGACTTTCCACCTGTTCAGTCTATTCCGTTGTTAGTTGCGTTTTGGTGAGGCTGTAGTATTGTAGATAATATGGCAGTCTACTGGTGAATAGTGCGTCTACGATGTGCAGGTTATCTTTTCTTTCAGTTTTCAGTTGTGCTTGGAAGTGCATCATATCAAATGTCATTTGGTACATTTCAGTCAGTAGGAGAACTATGCTTCGCATCAACGTGGTGTCATCTGTATGTGTAGGCTAAGTAGGCGTAGTACATTTACTGTTAGTGCGAATGTATTGTCGAGGTTCATTTATATTGCTACAAGCCGGCTGAGAACGATGACGACTCAGATGATGTGTGTGTGTGTGTGTGTGTGTGTGTGTGTGTGTGTGTGTGTG
>JAJIZL010048823.1:0-12251 GCA_023969395.1 Amblyomma maculatum
CGCTTCCTTACAAAAACAGTACAAGGCAAGAAAGAGAATCAGAAGAACGGAAAGTCAGGGAGGTTAACTAGGGAAAAAAGAGTGCAAAGAAGCAGGAGCATGTAACTCTCAGCTTTAGTCTGACTTTTGGCATGGTGGGAGTTAAACGCAAAAGAATGGAGCTGAACTTAGGCGCGAAGCAGGAAATCTGTGAATACAAGCGGCAAAAGCAATCTCAGTCAATCCAAGCAGTGAAAGACTGGACCCAAGCTCAACTAGGCCTCAGCCTCGTCAGGTCGACGGTATACCATCTATATATACTACCGGACTCCGATAAATGGCTCAACGTCGGCATCACAGCGTAAGCCACAGTCCGACAGCGCCCAGCACAGTTCGAAGAAATGGAGTCAGCCTTGTTAATGTGGTTCGGAAATGTGCTCGCGAATGGTGCTGTCGTGAGCGACGAAATGCTTCAAGAGAAGGCTCGCTGCCTCGGCAACATTATGGGTGCTTCTTCTCCTCCGTCTTGATAGGTTTTACCTGTGATGACTTACGGAATTTTTGTTCAGTAAAACAGGGAGATGTTTACTAAGAAATATTATTCTATGCTCTGTCTAGGCGTTACTGACTTCAGCTACTCAAGAGGATGGCTGACAAGGTTTAAGAACAGACATGACGTTTCGCGTCGACGGATTTTTGGAGAAGAGGGCAGCATCGACATCTCGGCGGTGTTTATATACCCAAATTAATTAAAACAGCAGCCATTAATTATAAGTTTTTTCTCAATTATATACTTTTCGTTTTTATTCATGACTCGTTGTTATGGATGACTCGCTTTATGGACAGTTTTGGTCGGAAACCAAAGCGTTCATACTAACGAGGCACGACTGTATTCCTATTTTTTCTTAATTTAATGTATTCTGTCGCAAAACAATGTACAGTGTATTAAAAAAAAGCTCGGCAATCATCAATATTTTTTTCGAATTAAGAAAAAGAGCAAGGATGAAAGCTGGGCGCGTTGGTGTCGGTTTTCTTGCCTCATAGGGCCAAACAGACAGGGGACAGCGAGACACACGGGATGGGCGCTAAAAAAAAAGTGCCCGTCCCGTGTGTCTCGCTGTGTCGTTGTCTGTTTAGCGCTATGTGGCAAGAAAAGAAAAAGAGCATATCGTCATTGTTGTCGTCGTCACTAGGGTCAACAGCATTTGTCTTTTCAATTTATAGTAAGAACTGGATTGTTTTATTTCTAATACGAATCTTATTCACGTGGGTCAGATGGGATAAACTCTTTGTATTGCATTATGGGCCTATATGCGTAGTAACGTGGTACCCATGTAGGCCTTAGATTGAAACCGATCACAAAAGGGGCAGGCGAGGAGGGGAAGAGGATTGCCACTTTAGTGCAGAGTTGGACATGTAGCGTCCAGAGTTTCTCTGCTTTTATCCAGGATATTAATTGTAGTATAAAATTAGGAGTAAAATACAGCCTTCATACGACAAAATTCTGGCTAGCCTATATATACCCCAGGATTACCGAGAAATGTATATTTGCTTTAAGTTACGGTTTAATTTAATGATTTTTTTTTTTTTTGAGGTCGAGCGCCTGACCTCAACCTCACATTTTGAGTTTGAGGTGAGGTTGAGTGAGGTCGCCAATGGTCACCTGAAAAGTGAGGTGAGGTCGCCTGGGGGACCTCAACCTCAACTGATGAGGTTGAGGTTGAGTGAGGTCGCCAAATATTTTTTGAGTTTGAGGTGAGGTCGAGGTTTTTGAGGTCAAATGCCCACCTCTGATTGTCGGCATTTCTCAGAAGTGTTGCATGAAACATAAATATAAAGCTGTACTTTAGAAACTCGCGTATTTTGATCACGTCCAGTTACCGATGTGTATCTTGTTCGCAAGGAGCTGTTTCTTGGCGTAAACAGTAGACCACCATAACGCGATTCCCGGCGCGCTGCACTACAATACGAGCGAAAGGTGCGTGCTTATTTATTTGTACTGTGTCAAAAGAAGTGCGCTTGTTTACGCGTACCCTAGCTGCTGGCGGTAGTGGGCGCCGAAGACCTTTAGCCCCGGATGCGGAGACTGCCACCGGTGCCCATGTTCCTTCCACAGTGTATGTGGCGCCACTTCCCGCCCGGCGCGATCGTTGTAGGCGGAGACTTGGTACGACGATTGGCTGAAACCGAAGAGCAGGCTGGCGGCCTCCAGGCTGCCCATTCGGTAAAGAATGGTGCCAAGAGAGAAGGGTACAGTCACGATCGCCAACATCAGCAGGAGCACGAAGCCGCGCCGGACCTGCGCAGATAAATGGCGCGTCTTAGTGGGTTCGTACCTATCCAAGCTCTTAAAAAATGGTCCGCTTTCTTTTCTTTGACTTATACATTGTGATTGTTTTGATATAGTGTGAACATGCATGAATTCCCATCTACAGGTTGTAACTGCTTCATCAGTTACTCCCTTGTGGTACCTGTTTTTTTTATTGGCACATACAGTTCTTCAATACTGCAGTGCTCGTTGTAAGAAAGAAAATCTTTGTCGCTAAGAGATGCGGCTTTATCTTGCATCTCAGTGCAGACCAATACTAAAGCCCATGACTCTTGTCATATTTAGAAGTAAATGCAGAGGAATGGACCGGGATAGCGAGCGTTTAGATTGTCATGAAAAAAATGCTTCTACACCATTTGTGTATACGTGCTGATAGAGGGAGTTGTTATTTTTTATTACAAGTGTAACTGCTTTTTTTATTGTGCAGGATATGCAATTCGGTACCCTTATTTCACGAACGATAGTATTATCTGGTCATCTGGTAGTTGTGAAGGAAACAGTTAAGAGTCACTTACACCAAACGTGCGGCCATTCAAAGATAGCCGTTCCGTGCAATATTTAACGTGAGAAGAACGCCAAAAACACAGTACGACACTTGAGTTTACTATCTGTTAGGGTCAAAATCCCCCTCAGTGCTCAGCGGATAATAATTTGAGAAATTTATCACTTAGAAACTTCGCGAGAAGCATCCAGAACAAATTCCTATCATCTACACATTGCAGTTTGCGGAGATTTTTCGTCCTCATACGCCAGCTTCCATAACAAACTTCTTGCTCAGGGCTCTATTTATGGCCTTCTTGAGTGAAATACGTGTGCTGTCTCATCGCCCGCGATTTTATGATCGATTCGGTGGTTACCGCTGCATATCAAACAGCGAAGTGGCCCTCGTAAAGCATCTCGCCGCAGTGGCCATCTGAGCTCGCCGAGTGTCGCATTTGGAAACGTTTGAGCGCCATCCTCTCTTACTGCACACGTCCACTTTCTCCTCCCAGTTTCCTCCTTCCCGCTCCTTTCCCTTCATTTCCGATGCTTTTCCCCAACTCTAGCCACAGGTCCCTGTCATGCCCTCATAAAAATGCCTGAATGTACTGCGCACATGAATCGGCCGGAACCGTCCACTGTGGCGCTTCCTTCTCTCCCTTCTCTCTCTTGTTCCTTCCAGTTTCATCGATTACCGAGGCTTTGTAGCATAGAATGGCGCTATATATGCCACTATTTGAAATTTCTTAATAACAAGGTAGATATATAACGCGATTTGCCTCATGTTTATCTGTCAATAAAACGGAAGATGAGATAATTCTGAGCAATGTTAAAGTGTTCACTTTGTTTTGATCTTTTTTCTATCATCTTTTCCCTTCCGAATGCTGCAACGGCATCACCTAATTTTGCCTACACCCTCTCATTTAATGCGAGTCGTTGGAGCTATTTTTAATCCCTTGGTGGCATTTGAACTCTATAGTACGAAGCGACGGCACTAATGGATCCTGTCTGTGGCTTCTCTTGCGGGTCCTCGTTCGCATGCATTGCTACCTCCTCATTTACCGATACACATTAGGATAAAGGCGTAATCCGGCAAATTGTCGGGAATACCATTCGCCACTATAAGAAAAACTCCTTGCACCAAACCGTGCGAACGTTCCCGAGAAACTTACGAAGCCTACGGGCCACGTACTGTTCGACGCCGATCTTATGTTCCCCATCTCAATGGAGCTGTTAAAGTAGGCAGATCGGGCCAACTCAGCAATGACATGTCTTGTGACGGCATACAGCAGGGCAACGAATCCTTTACCAGCGATATCACCTGCTACCTACCACCTGTCAGAGTCATGCTCTCGGTGTGGTGCCTATTAGATGTACCATATATGTTAGATGCAGTCACATAGCAGAGATAAATGCGGTTCTAGTGAAGAATAATATATCAAACTTAAAGCCTTGTCGCAGAATCAGTCTCCCTCTCCCGCTTGCAAAGATATAGGGCAGTAACGACTTTTTCTATCAAAGTTAAGAAAGTGTCACACCCAGGACGTACTGGACAGTGGCGGCGAGAGAGAGTGTTCCGGCGTATTCCATCTCATAAGCCTCTTCCTACCCGTTGGCGATCATACGCTTCGAGGAAGTGATAAGAATTAATGTTGCTGGAAGACATTTAACGACTACCATTTCAACTCTATATACCCGCATATTTTTGTCTGCCAATGCACACCCCGCGAATACCAGAATACCCTTAATGAGTCGTTGTTAGTGCCAAGAATAGAGTGAAAAGGTTCCAAAGAAATCGTTGTATATGAAAACACTTAAAGAATTGGTACTCCTTAAAAAAATTTAACTCTGCAAAATAAATGTTATAATTCGTGCCATCATTTCCCGTCCATGCAAGGTTGTATGTCGCTCCCGGAGCCTTATGCAAGAGAAACTTGCTCATGTCACTGCTAGCGTGCAATTAGTGCGACATTACCAATAGCAGAGTTATCTTATTATGCCCCGCCGGTGTGGCGCAGTGGTTACGGCGTTCGACTACTGTGTCCGAGGAAGCGGGATCGAATCGAGGCCTCGGCGGCTGCGTTTCGATGGGGCGAAACGGAGTGGCGTCCGTGTGCTGCGCGATGTCAGTGCAAGTTAAAGAACCCCAGGTGGTCGAAATTTCCAGAGTCCTCCACTACAGCGTCTCTCATAGCCTAAGTCGCTTTGGGACGTTAAATTCCACAAACCAACCAGCAGAGTTACTGGCTATAATTAAGTACACAGCCATGCGAAAGGGAAGCAAAGAATGGACGAAATTTCAACTTATCATACCTATTTTATCCGTTTATAAAGTCACATTATCCTCAAATGGTTAAGCATAGTGATATATTTTGAATGCTACTTTTGTTATGCTTTCGCTACGCGTTGGGTGAATGTTTCTATGTGGGCGTTTCTTTCTTCCGGTGCGATCAAGTTGCGTCATTGCGTCCGTAAAGAGTGTTTATATACGCTTGCGCGGACGTGACCGTCCGGGTTTCTGGCACATGCGACAACAATTTTGGCAATCCAATTTATACAAAAAGCGTTTGAATCGATACGCTGCAAGCAGGCCGTGATTATCTCTAGACATATCACACACCTTAAACGGTGGATACTTCGAGTCGTAATTAAATGAGAACGCGAAGGTTACAAACACTTGTGTGCGCGTGAGATCACATATGAACAGCACGCATACGTTGTTATCCTGGAGGAGGCCAGATAAAACAAAGGTTAGACCAAGATTTTTTTTTCATCACTCTTGTGACGCAGAGTTGCCAACTTCGGCGTCCGGTTACGGGGCGCCATGCACAAGCTCTTTCTTTTTTTTTTTTTTTTTTGCTGAACGCGAAACAAATACCAACGCAGGGCAGCGATCAGTGCGTACCAAATACGGTCCGACATGACATATCCGCATTGAAAAGCCGTGTTCTGTATGCCGCCTCGCGAACAGCCGCATATGACCATAGTCGTCCCTTGCGAACTTCCCAACTCAGTGTTTATAAGCTGTAGAAAAAATAATGTAACCAAACAGACGGGCACACAAGTATTGGGTAATTTACCTACGGTTCCTTAACATGCATTGACATCGCACAGTAATTAGGGGCCTTGCTTTTTGCCGCCATCGAAAAGCGGCCGCCGCGGAAGCGATTTCGTACCGCGTCCTTGGGCCGAACAGTCGAGAGCCCGTAACCACTGATCCACCGCGGCGGTGCTCAAGTATTGGGTTAAGATGCATACTTATTTTTAAAACCCAGAAAACCTGAGGAAACTGTGTATGCGGAAAGAGTCACTCAGTGATAAAAATATTGCATTAAGGTTTTATTCTGGTGGTAAATTTCAGCAGCCAGTTTTCTGGAAGGTTGAAACCAATGCCAGCCTTTCTATCCTGTGCGGCTGACTGTGCTTGTCTGCGTTGACGGTAGAGCTTCGATATTTAATATCTCTTGTAACATTTGCACATACAGTAGCACTACTGTAAATAAATAAGCAATGGCGAGTTTGATTTTAAGCTGCCGATGTCTTCATTACACATACATAACGTTTATTCTTTTGTGCTGAACTGCAATGAAACGCCGAAAACAGCGCGCATTAATATGCATGGCACTATGAAAGCAAGCAAATAAAATGCAAATCGGCCCTAACAGTTCCAGCTGTGATGCTGGCTAATGGCGATTGGTATCTGAGCCACTCCATACTGTTCAAAAGTATCTTTTGCGAGCCATAGCTATAGCACACCAACTAATGCGGCTACGCTCTCCCGTAACAAGGAACAGAAGGGAAAACAATTACCAGCATGTCATTTAGACGACTTGTGCTTTAGATAAGTGGTTATAAGTGTCGCTAAGCATTTACCTGTCTTTTAGTTGTAGATATCTGGCATCGTGAATAATCATCTCTCCAAGCTAATATTCACCTTACCATTAAATAGCTATTTATGGAAGGGTTTTAGAGGCCTTTGGAACTTCCAGAAAAACTCCCACTGCACCAGGACACCGTTCCATCTAGTAAGACTGTCAGCAATTCTCACCCTGTGTTGTCTGAGAACGAGGTGCCGGTCCAGCGAGCCGGTGTCGTAGACGTACACTCTCTCCCAGTGGCAGGGGTGTTGATGTGTCCTCCCGTGTGGGAGGCAACGCCGGTTTCTGCCTGGCATTGCGTAATGATACATATTTGACAACCACTTGAAGCTGCGGCAAACAAAACGCCAGGACTTTCCAGTGTTTTCTTCCTCTTCAATCTCCCAGAAAGCTGACTTCTTCTTCTCCCTCGATGCATATGGCAGATACCCATAGTGGGGTTTGGCCAGAGTTCATTACCCGTGTAAGATAAATTCATATCTTACACGGGTACAGATAAATTCAATAAGACATTAGTTTTGCTAAATCAATTTGGATAAATTTTGAATAAATAGGTATAATAATCAATGAGATAAGGATGTTTAAAAATTGCAATTTATATTTTGTAAGCACAATCCAGACATAGCACTTTAACAAACCAATCTTTGGGCAGATATAACTATGTGGTAACTCACAAACCAATTTTTGGGCACGCCCTTTAGCGGTTGCACCAAAGGGGAGAAGAACAGGAGCTGTAAATGACAGTCCTAGGCGAGGAACAAGAAGTTTTATATAATTACTCCTCTGAGCAGGATATCTGCGGCAGGAGAGGATAAAATGCTCAATGATTTTCCCGTCACCACATGGCACACAAAGATTCGACGGCGGGAATGCAGAGCGACATAAACAAAGATTGAGTCAAGAAATTCTTAAACGCATGAGCATCATGGAGTCATCAGATTGCCTCGAATTACAATACCAGACGTTTCAATAAAAATTTAAATGCTCAAAAACTGTAGTCGCATGGAGTGGCTCATGGCTCAAGGAGTGCATTATTTTAAACCGTTAAAAATGGGATATATTTGGCAAAATAATGTTCGGTACAACATCTGCAACCAGCCCATTGAGCGTTGAATTCGCTAAGAAATCGGCCTTTAAATTGGAAGTTATGCAGCAGTGCCCCGGAACCCACCAAAAACGCACTTCCTCTATATGGGAGGGAAGGAAAAACATAAGGGTTTGCTTCAAAAGACGCATCTTTGGGCTTTCCAGCGCTGCTAGCACAGGCAGGCAGTCAGAGAGGATGATTACACGAGTCATATTACAGAAAACGATTTGAAGGGCCAAATCATTTGCAAGCAATACAGCAGTAAATATTGTTGTGCAATGTGGGATCCATACAGAGAAACTGCAATCGAGTGTCTGGGAAAAAATACCTATTGCTGCTTTTTCATAACATTGAGAAGCATCTGTGAAAATAGCTACATGTCGTGGATATTGTAATTTGTAATCTTTCAGGTGGCCATTTACTACAGTAGTGGTCAAGTGCTTGGCAATTCATGGCAACGATTGGTCAAAGAACAGTGCAGAAGTAGCTTGAACATTACCAACACGTCTTATTTTATTGAGCGAAACTGAAATTTTTGACAGCAAGGACGAATTAAATACAAATTGTGATTGCTTACACTGCGGCCAATGATAATCAATAAATTGAGCTTTCTGCTTAATAAAAATGGGAGACGCCAATATAGACAGAGGCTCAAGTGCTCTTAAGGAGGTTCGCCCAGAGAGAATCGCAAAATTAGAGTTCATGTCTCGTACACGGGCCTCTAAATAGAGGACTGTATTTGAAACTCACTTTGGTAAACCCAAACTCAAAAGCGCACCTCTCTAAACGCAATAACGGTCGTAGTTTGTATTTAGGACTGCGAGAGAGAAGAACAGAACCGAACTCCAGAATTGGTTTTACATACGTTCTATTGAGAAGAGGAATAGTATCTCTGCGCATACCGATTTCTTCTGGCTAATTCAAATCAGGCGGCCAAGGGCTCGCTCACTTTTCAGGCACATGACTTTGATCGCAAACGAGTACTGAGGATTTATTCGCATTAAAGAATGAATTTATCTTACCTAGCCAATCTTCAAGGGCATTGAAGTAGGCTTGCAATAACTGGTATAAAGAATGAACATCTTTCGCAGAAGAGAAAGGGCAATATCATCCGCATAGGTATACACTTCTATATTTCGATGAATAGGAATATTCCTCATTAATATAGTAAAAGCAAAGGAACAATCTGACATCAAATTCACTTCTCTTCTTCATTTCAGTTAGTTTAGCGATTTTATGATGAGATAGACTGCTGTTTTATGACATTTTGCTCGCAGATGTAATTGAACGTATTTGTCATCAAACTTTCACTTATTATATTTAAATTTCTACATTTCTACATTTTATTTTAAACAGCGTTTCTGAGAAGTTTCTTCAGCTGCATACAAATTCTACTGAACCGTTCGGCCTTATATCTTTTTAGTGTTCCCTCGCACAAAGCCTGTATGATCCCATTGATTTTGATTGCTCTTGTGATGCTGTCTAAATGTGTTTTCGGTTTGCCGTATTTGACACTGAAAGCCATGGCTAGATGGGCTATTAAATAGAGTTAAGTATTTTAGACTATTTTATATAAGCTAGAAATTTGACCGGTGCATATATATTGCCCATCAAAGGGCCTTGTTTCGATTTACCATTATGACACCCTGTCGAATAGACGTCGCAGAAAATTATGTACGGCGGTAATCATAAAGAAAGCCTGGCGGAAGGTACACCTAAACAATGTCACCATGTGGCGTACTGACATACTTTATTCCTAAACCTGCTGGGTGTCCAACATCTGCCTTTCGCACGCTCTCTCTATCTTGCAAGACATACATAGACACACAATTCTCTATTCATCGCAACCTTCGAGACGCGAAAGTGTATTGTTATGCCGTTTGGTACGAAGTAAACCCTAATACTATAGTTCGAAAAGTATCGAGTTACATATTGAACACTTCATGAATTATTTTAGTTGTTTAAATATTTTATCCGAAGGAGAAAACGTAAAAATTTTGGTTTTCTTTGATAGCCTCAAACAGCTTCCGCTAAAGCCGACAATCTCGAAGCTGCGACAGAAATTATGCAAATCTTTTCGTCTCCTAGAAACTTCGTTCACATGAAACCAACAAAGCAGTTTGAGTGTTGTGTTGTGTTGAGCGAATTAAGTGCGAGCTGACTCAACCACTGTGAGGATAGATGAACGCAATCAAATCAAGGCAAGGCCAACGCTGCTAAGTGAGACCAGCGTCCTGAAACACAATGTGAGAACAAAATGACATTGTAAGTTTACTGCTTTCTTGTATTGCAGGCACTACTGCTCCTGCGCGGAACACATTCTTAATTATCATCTCTTCTCAGACTATACATGTTCCGACTTGACGTGTCTTGCATGCGAATTATCAGATAAAACGCTAGCGTTATTCTTAGCATGTTAATGCAAACATCCTCAAATGGACCTCGCTTTCATCATTTTTTTTTTGTCTTCCTGCATTCCTAACTTTTTCCTAGAAAGTTACATTGTCTTATACTGCGAAATGGAGGCAGTGCACTAGCAAAACTCAACTTCTTTCCAAGGATCAGACACTTGCTGAAGCTTTTCGCTAATTCTAGACGAAGCACTTACTTGATACTTTGGTTTTGTGTTTTCAGTTGTAGAATACGGATAATGTTAGCAAGTTTTCACATCTTGGATACCCATTCCATACAAATTTGTCTACAGGCGGTTGCAAGAAATATATGACAAAAGCGGGAGGAGAGAATTCAAACTATGGGGACCTCTATCACTCTCGATAGGGGGTGTTGTGTACATGGCATCGAAACGATATGCCTTCGCGCGCCTGCGAAAGTGGGCGCCAAGCACCATGGTTGTCAGGTGCCCTTCGGCCTCCTGCACAGAAGCCTCCTCAGACGGAGGGGGTTAGCGGCCTTTTATTCGCGAGCGTGGAAATTTCGCAGGGCCGCGCTCTGCGAAAATGGAGAGTTTTTAATTGGCCGTCGGTGACCTGTTGGGGTAGTCTGTTGCATTCTTATGGCGAAGTTGACTGTGAAGAATGAGGAAATAGTTGCTTCATTCCGCTCATTGAACAGTACATGATTCCTTTGTATGTCGGTTGAGTGGAGTACAAGCAAACAAGCTTGAAGACGTCCGTGTTGGAGGTAATACCGAAGCAGATGCCCGCTCACCTCCCACACTGCTTTCGGGGTACTGGTATATGGAATCTTTGTAGTAAAGTAAAATAGCTGCCACTGTACGCCCTCACAGGCAGTGTCTTGAAACCGAAAGTCAAAATTGTAATCGACAGTGCTTTCCTTCTCTCAGTTATCACTCTCGGCGCCCGCGTCGGGGGAGGCGAACTCAATAAATAAAAAAAAACATTATTGCAGGAAAACGTATTCTGGTAATAACAGCTGACAGTTTGTTTGGTTTGTGGGGTTTGCCGTCTCACAGCGACTCAGACCAGAGTGGAGGACTCCGTAAATGTCTACCACCTGGGATTCTTTAACACGCACCTACATCGCACAGCCCACGGGAGCCCGGCTTTTTGTCGCCATGCGAGGCCTGGATTCGATCCCGCATCCTTGGGGAAAATAGTCGAGTGCCGTAACCACTGCGCCACCCTGGCAGGGTTACAGCTAACAGCAGAACGTTCTTTCAGGCTAGTTGGTGTATTGTAGATCGGGGTAGAACTGCGTGAAAACAGACGGAAGAAAGCAAGGTGCTACTTTATATATGTGAACCTCATCGCTATAACCAATTGTCTGTCTAGAGTCCTGACATACTGCTTAAAACGCAAGCTAGTGTCCGCACAACTCTGACTCCTCTTCGGACAACTGTAATGATCAAGGGGTCATGTCAGGAAAAATGCAGTCTGCTCTCATGGCGTTGTTTTTATTCGTACGTCCCTTGTCCTTTCATTTTTCTAGAAATTTTGCCCATTTAACTGCTAACGTGACGTGGTGCGCACGCACTCACGATGGTGCGGTGGTATGTGCCTATATGTGACAATACAAACGAGCCGATACAATGAGAGCTTCGGTTAGGGTTGGGGGCACATGCTGCTGCGCTTAGATGACCCGTTTCGAGTGCTCCCCGTAGCATTGCGCTCCTCAACTGTGTCAAAATCGGACACCGCAATTCCGGCGGATATATCCGCCACCCGAAGATGTATCCTGGTAGCCAGCTACTGCAGAAATGGGAGGCGGCATGTAGCACTAGACGCTCAGCTGTAGTGCAGTAAAACATTCTTTGGCGGATGCATCTGGGCACACCTTGCATGCTCCCCAGAACAATTACGGTTTTTGGATATGACTGGTCCGATGTGCGCATACAGAGTCGCGCCTGAATACCGACGGCGAGTTCCTCAGAGTCCGCAGCACGTATTAAAAGGGCAATCTCTTTGCTCGTAAAATCGATGATAAATACAAACTTAGCTTTTCGCGTTTACTGCGTGCTCCTTGAAAAATCTTGCAAATTAAACTCAGTAATGTACTGCACAATTCTTGGTTAAATTAT
>JAJIZL010048824.1:815-10817 GCA_023969395.1 Amblyomma maculatum
CATACATACATACATACATACATACATACATACATACATACATACATGATATATGTATATATATCATGGCAAGTGATCCGTGCGGCGTTAAATACTGAGTTGCGACTTCAGACCTCTACTATAGATACAGAAATGTTTCATTTTTGTTCGTGTGACGCAGCTGTTCCGCAGCCGCCCTCCTTCCGTTCCCATGACCCAGGATAGACACTTCGACATACGTTTTCGCAACGTACCCGCAATTAAAGCGCGTGCTGTCTACAAATCTAGGTTATCGCAGTGTTGTACCCCGATTTCACTGCACAGGCGTGAGTCACGAAATTCGAGCGCTCTGCATGCAAACGCAGCACCATGGTGAAGGCAGATCTTGATCTGTGAAAGCCACGCTTGCACGGGAGGTCTTACACGTGCGGGTAGCTCCAGTGACCTCCGGTGAGCCAAATGGAAAAGTTGTAACGACGTTGTAATCAAAGCTTACGCTGTAGTGCGACCTCGCACAAGTACCATTCACACAGCTTTCGCGTATTACACATTCGCGGATGCAGTGCCCTCGCGATGAGCTGATGCATCTAGCATTAATCGACATTTATGCGGGGACGATGATCTCAATTTCCTTGATTATTTTTTTTTTCTTAATTTTATGTTCCTTCGCGCGCACAAAGTACCGCATTCCATGTGGCCTGCAGTAATTATAGTGAACTGTTGCTGACTGAGTATAATCACCTGCGGTTCTTCAGCCTGCGATGAGATGGGTCTACGTGCTGGTTGCCTTCTTTTTTCTTGTTTGATTCGAAGCACTCTTTAGTTACCTCGATCAGATTTCGCGATGTCTGCCCGGCGCTGGCTCGCCAACTGAGCGGCGAGTGGATGTGCGGACGTGTGCCCGCCGAAGGAAACGAAGGAGATCCTTATCCCACCCATCGCAGTCAGAAGAAAAAAAAAAACGCAAATGAAAACAAGATGGGGCCTCATATGTGTCCACCGCCTATAAACGAGGAGCTCCGCGAAAGAAAACGTCGACATGCAGCGGTCGATCACCGCCGATACAGAGAGCGATCCGGGCGGTGTACTTTCGAGATATGAGGGAAGCTGCCCGACAAGGGCGCGCCCGCGAAACTCTCCCAGGGACATGAGGCGAGACTCGAAAACACGGGGGCAGTAAGGCGTCGTCTTGGGCCAGAACAATAGCCTACTGCCGAGGCCAGTGCCTACTTAGCGAAGCACTTCATGCAAGGCAGGTTCGGTCTGTCGTGCAGCGTGTGCAATAGGCTGTGTTTCAGTACGAACATCAGCAGCGTACAACGTTGGCGCCACGAGATTATTACCTCTACTGCGTTCTCAAAAAGGAGATACGAGTACCTCCGTAGTTTTCTCAAGATGCAAAGGAAGTTAAGGTACGAAGAATATTCCCAGACTCTCTCGAGGTCGCAGAAAAAACGAAATCGCATAAAAATTTAAGGAGACATTTACACTCTGTCTTAAGTGTATGAGCGATAGCGGCCTGTGGTCATCTCTAATAGCACGCACACTCGATAGCGTACATCCGTAAGATACAACTGCACGTGTAAGACCAGGCTGCCGCACAAGAACACTTTGCGTGGCGTATTTGGTCACGTGTCTGCCTCGCAATAAAAGGGTCGTGGGTTCGAGTACCGCCTACTCTGAAATTCTCAACATTCTACTTCAAATGGCAAATTTATTTGCAGATGTATGAATATGCGGCAAGCGGTGACCTTTAATTCGCATTACATGTCCCGCTACCATCGACTTTGTTCTACGCGTGACGCCAGGTTTCTCGTGAGCGCTGTGGGGTGTATGAAATTCTCATGCAATGGGAAATGGCTGTCGCGCCGTGACTTCATTGACCAATCAGGATGTTTGCACAACGGGAGCTTTAAAGTTTTCACTTTAATGAAGTGTGTATGCAATATGTTCCTCACACAGATGAAAAGGATGTGTTCGATGTACCTCTCCTGACAACGCACACAAATCCCGGTGAAACAATGAAGCCTATACGAACTTGGTTACAGACCGTCTTTGCCAAAAGTAACCAGCGGAATGCTTGACCCCTCACTCGTACTGCGCTACCCTTAAGGCTGCTCAGAAGGCAAAAACATGATCGAAAGCTATACACGACTGCCCTCCTTATCATAGTAGTTATTTAACGCTTATGTTATGCCCTAAACCCAGCGGAGAGACAAACCATGTAACTTAATTACTTCGGCAAAGACAGTAGAGCGTTTGTACCCTTTTACTACATCTGAAGGGACAGATGTGTACCAGTGATCATAGCGGCAGATTTAAACGCTGACATTTTGAACGCATATATACAGCAGTCTCCAGAATGCCTGTATAGTGTGACAGGAAACAACCAATTGAGTGCCAACAACATGTCATACTCGCACATTATGACTAGCAGCTTACCGGTATCGCTCAAAAGCAAAGTATATCTCTTACTTGTACTCAGAGCTATGGGGCTGAAACGTGGAGGCTAACAAAGAGGGCTCTACATAAACTGAGGACAACGCAGAGAACTATGGAAAGAAAAATGGTAGGTGTAACGCTATGAGATAGGAAGCGTGCAGAGTGGGTCAGAGAAATAACTCGAGTAATGATATTCTAATGGAAATCAAGAAGAAATGGCCATGTGCAGGACATGTAGTGCGAAAAGAGGATAACCGATGGATGGAAGAGTAATCTGCGATTTGCTATGATATTGCTTTGCTAAATAACTCAGGGCATGAACTGCAAAGAATGATTGATGACCTAGACAGGAAAAGTAAAAAGATAGGCTTGAAAATCATTATGCAAAAGACTAAGGTAATGTTCGACAGCCTAGGGAAGGAACAGCAGTTTACGTTAGGTAGCGAAGCACCGGAAGTAGTAGGCGAAAATGTCTACTTATGACAAGTAGTAACCGCAGATCCGGACCATGAAAAGGAAATAAGAAGAATAAGATTGGGATGGAGCGCATTTGGCAAGCACTCGCAGATTATGACTAGCAGCTTACCGGTATCGCTCAAGAGGAAAGTATACAGCAGTTGCATCTTACGTGTACTCACCTATGGGGCTGAAACGTGGAGGCCAACCAAGAGGATTCTACTTACGTTGAGGACAACGCAGAGGGCTATGGAACGAAAAATGGTAGGGGTAACAGATAGGAAATGTGCATAGTGGGTCAGAGAAATAACTCAAGTCACTGACATTTTAGTGGCAATCAAGAAGAAATGGGCATGGGCAGGACACGTAGTGTGGATAAAGGATAACCGGTGGTCGCTTAGGGTAACAAACTGGATTCCAAGGGAAGGAAAGCCTAGCAGGGGGGGGGGGGGGGGGGAAGAAAGCTGGGCGGATGAGGTTAAGAAGTTCGCAGGGGTCAACTGGATGCAGCTATCACAGGAGCGGGTTATTTGGAAGACTACGGGAGAGGCTTTCGCCCTGCAGTGGGTATAGTCGCCTGCTGCGGCTGCTGCTGCTGCTGCTGCTGATGATGATTATTATTATTATTATTATTATTATTATTATTATTATTATTATTATTATTATTATTATTATTATTATTATTACGATGATGCTGATGGAAGAGTGAATAGCCTGGAGGTTTCAGCGGCATGTCGACAGAATCCAGATTGGTCCAAAGGGTCGTGATATCACCCGTGGACTTGTGGAATGAAAATTGCTAAATATTAGAAAACTGCAGGTCAGAGATAACAGCGTAACTCCAGAAACATTGGCACATGTAGGCGCATAAAATCGTGCAGGAAATTAAATTGGGGTGATTAGATGGCAACCTAAACCCTCACCCTTGTCTTGCGAGCTAGACACACTACCACTAAGCCACTCAGCCACGTTCGTACGACTCTGTAAAAGCTGGGATCTAAAGTTATGCCGTGGTGGTCTTTCACACATTTTGATTGCGTACCATGACTGTATGTATACTAATGAGTACGTAGGCGATTGCGGAGGCGCTATGGGAGCTAAGCGAGTAGAAAATGCATGTTGACGAAGTGTGAGCGTACGCGATTTCTTGTGATTACGACGTAGTACAATGAAACAAGTGTGGCAATTCTGTTGTGACGAGGTGCGTACTCAGTGCTATGTGTTTGTGAAAGACTAAATAGTCCCCTGTCTGTTGTGGGCCAATGACGAAAGCCATTAACGCTATCATGTCATACTCTCAAAGGCGGAGCTGAAGTGCCCCCCCCCCCCTTTTTTTTTTTAATGCTAGCTGTGAGCAACCAAAACGAAGCTTTGAAACGGGATTAACAGTTTTCTGAAATACTGTACTTTACGAAAAGTTATTTTAATTCGTGTCTTAATTCCTGTATACATACCGCACTCTACCTAGTTTGTGGTAAACTGGCTCCTCAGCCATTTCCACTTATGCTTTTACGTTTCAGTCACACCAAAACTAGATCAGAGAAACTCAAGCGAATTCTTGGAATCTGCTAAAAGACATCTTACTACTAAAATTTCTACTTTTTTTTTTTTTTTTCTGTCCATTTGAAGCGTCCGGGATGGCGGCAGACCACGTGATTAGTTGCCGCCCGTGACCGCCAAGCGATACCCTTTGATGGCGCGCCGTCATATTGATTAAGGTGTGACGTCGCCCCACTTTCATCCCTCGCGCGCGCGCGGCCACCGGTCCAGCTGTCGTTCTGCTAAATACATGTATATGAAAGCTTAACGAGTAGTGAAATTGGGCCACTTATAGCCACCATTGCTGTGAAAATTGTGGTCCACCTGCTTAGCGCAGAGGATTTACAGTGACGGCAACAATTTGATACAATATGGAGCACAGTTTTACTAGTCGAGTTGAGACTCAGAGTATGAGGGATTCGCTCCGATGACCTTTGGTCTTCGAAACCGTAAAAGGAGGAGGGGGCGACCTTTGTAGAATTCAGACTACTTCGTTATGATAACGAAGTAGTTTCATTTCTATGTCATAGATGGCGCTGTAAGAGGTAGAGCAGAGGCGTATAAGAAGGGGCTCCTCCACGGGCAGCTCACTCAGACGCGGTGCGCGGTAGACGCGGAGGCTGAACCTTCGGGTCTAGGTACGTCGACGCTATAACGTTATACCACCGCCGCCAGGCGGCGTCTGGCGATACTGAGCAAAGGATGCTTCACGAGAACGCTTTTTAAGTGGATCGAGAAGCGAAGCGTCCAGAGAACGTCAAACTATTGCGAAGTGTGTTAATCATAATTTAATACATTTTGACAACATCTCCAATCTCAATCGAGTCTTTTTGTTGCTGTTGTGGTTGTTGAAATGGCTCTTGTGCACAAAAGTAAGTAGTAATAGTGACCACAGAACTCTGACTTCTTTGACCCCATTACGCTAGGCATCGAAGATAACTGAGTGTTTTTAGGCACTACACTGACGATTCAGTTTTCAATTAGGCGCCACTCACTGCTCTCGCCCGACTACTGCGGAGGCCCGCTTCCTCGCCCCATCTCAACTACACCAGCAGGCATGGACTCCGGACCTATAGCGACGGCTCCGGAGTCTGCTGCTCCGATTTTTCAGACGGCGCCCGCTGCTGCACCTCAACTCAGATCTACAGACTCAACAATAGAGGATCTCTGCCTCAACCATTACGATGGCTGAACCGATCTGCAGACTCAACAATAGAGGATATCACCCCAACCAAAAGGATGGCTGAACCCCTCCACAATGGTTCCGCAAGCCAGACGCCTATGATGTCACGATCAAGATGCGAGCTGCATTCCATCGCTATCGAGTTGCCACCCATGATTCACCCCAACACGATCAATCCACGACATCGTCTTTCGGCGATAACAGTCGCCGCCGACCTACCCTTTCGCGCCCAGACGACATTTTCCTTTATTTGAAACTTGAGCAGCGCTTCGTTTTTATGCGAACGCACTCTATCCGAACTACCCAGCGTCTGCTTCAGATCCCTTCAATAAACCTAAACAACAAACCATATCTCGTTACCAAGTACGACGTGGCGTCGTTGGATTCCTGCAAGGGAGTAATTCACAGCGTCGAGTCGGGCCTCTCCAATCAAGAATCGATGCGGGACTTGAAATCTTACAAGGCCGAAATACTTTCCGCCCGAATGATGGGATCTACAGAAACCATTGTGGTCACTTTTCAGGCTCTCATCTCCCATACATGCTTTATTTCAGGCGCGTGGTCTTGTGATGCTCCCATATGGTAACTGCGTGTTACAGTGCCCGCACTAAATCCTCGCTGTTCCAAGTGCACCATGGCGCTCGATCATCCAGACCTCCCGTACCGCTGCCTGCTGTGGTGCCTTCAGTACCACAGCGACCACCCCACTTATGACGAGAGCTGCTATGTTCTAAAAGGATAGGACAAAATATGCACGGCGGCCACCTATCAACATCATCTTCGAGTCCGACAGGACCAACAAACCAGCGTCCAGTCCTCGACGCAGTCTGAACCGATGCCGAAACCCCCGAAAACTCATGCCACAACATCTGACACGTTCAATTCCCTCGCTTCGCGACACGGGCCACTCTCAGGCACCCAGGCACGCCCACTACTCCTACAGGAATGTGGTGCCATCAATCCCGACAACACTCCATCCGACATAAACGCCACCCACAAATCATCAACACAACACTTCGCAAGGGGTCAAGGTTTCCACCATTCCACCATCGGCCATGGAGCCCCCGACACATCATCAGCTTCCTGAGTCGCTGCGCGCGCAAACCTAGCCGGACAACGCGCCCTCAACCTCCAAGCCGGGTATGCCATCTCCTTCTCTTGCCACTTTCCTGCGTTTTCCTGCGCTAGCAAAAAGTAGCTGAGTTGCAGTAGAAAGTTGAATCCCGTTTCGCAAAAATCGACATTATGGAAACCTGCGCCAAGAATATATGCACACAACTGAATACCCTCAACACACGTCTCGCAGGTCTTGAATCCTTAATCATGAGCCACATATCTTCTGTTCAACCTCTTGTCGCTAGATTGAAATCAGGTATAGTACATTTTCCACTATAAACAAAGTGCAGGCCAAGCTACTAGAAATCAGCCCACAAAGCGTATCTACAAATTCAGTCCCGCACAAAATATCGGCGGTAGCCATGTCGAAACATGGTAGGGCACACTAAAGAAAACCTCAAACACTGTAATGGAGCTGTCGCCATCTCAAAACGAATAAAACTTCCCTTCATTAATATCTCCTTATACTAGAATATTTCATTTCCTTCTTCTACGAGAGACTCGACATACCCTGAACATCCCTGGGTACCAAATAATCCATTCCCGTGTCACAACTCATCTTGTTTCCAACATTAACCGACGTGCTCTCAAATTCGCCCACATTGGCGTCGGAATGGCCTTGTAATCCTACCTTGTCGCTGAAGCTTATTACCCAACCTTATGAGCCACTTCCCTTTACCTTTTTAACTTTTACAAACCGCCTCACATCACTAGCAGTTTTCTGGCCTCTTCTGCTTCGTGACCTCTCTTGCAATCGCACTATTCTGATAGCTGATGGCTTCAATTCTCCCAGAACTTACTGGGAATACTCACGCACGCTAAAGACAGGCACTTTCTGCAAACACACAAGCAACAAAACCACTTTTTCCTTGTCGATACGCCGATGCGCCGACACGGGTGAATACCAATACCAAACTCCTTTCCAACCCTGGTCTTTCGCTCTGCTTTGGCAAATTACGAACCACATGGCAAGTCACAGGTATTACGTTCCTCAGTGACTACTGCGCAATTCTACCTTTGACCTTCCGAGTCCCAAATGACCTACTCTCACTTTTCACACCAACTAAAACGACTTCCGACTAAACCTTAAAGCCGACACCCATGACCAGCTTACACTGACTGACACCCTTCCCTTCGCAACGCAAAGAGAAAGCTTCAAATACCGAATACTCCACCGTCCCTATAGCTCATCCTGAACCGTACCTACCCAAGGTGTGGAGTACTGGGTTGAAGTCGGGCGGAGCTAGTACTTCGTTCTACCCGACTTCAACCCCAGAACGCACAACTTCAACTGCGCCTCAACTCTCTTCAACAAGACATATTTACACACTGCTCCTCTCTGGACACTACCCACTGGGTCCAAATTTGCAGAGATTGACAGCTCCTTACATAAAAAGCCCACGTGGCTTCTTCGCTCTCTCCTAGACTACCCCTTGCCCAACAGTTGACAAAGCGTTAGCTCTGCACCATATAATGAGGTCACCAAGCAACTCACTGATATCTACATACCTCTATCCCTACTCGGCGCCTACCCTACACACTCGGGAACTTCCAACTTCGAAACAGATGTCCCTTTCATCCTTCCAGAGCTTGATGTAGCTCTTTCCTGTTGCAAAACCAACACATCATCTGGGGAAGACACAATAACATACAAACTTCTCAGAAACCTTTTTGATTGCAAAACAATTCTTGCTCGATACTATGAACAAACATTGAACCGAGGGAACCCTTCCTTCGGGGGAAATCTTCGTTGACCATTCTCATACCCAAACCAGGCAAAACCGCCTCCCTTTCTAACCAACGTCCTATTTCGCTCACTTCATGTGAGGGCAAACGTTTCGAACGTAAGGCTCTCACAAGGTACCTTGATTTTCTGGATCGTACAATCTTTCCCTCTTTCCTCATATTACCACCTTCTTTGATCTGCCTTCCTCCCAGATGCGTACTTTGGCCACTGTAGTAGTCCGCAAGGCTTTTAATTACATCTGCCATGGTCCTCTTCTCGATACCTTGACCCAAACTGGCTGCGGCTTCAACCCCCACACATATCTGTGTAGGCAAAGGCTCTTTTCGCCAAAGCTCTACTTCCACCCATTCCACACCTTTCAATATCACCCAGGGCTCAGCAAGGACCTGCCCTCTCTGCTACCCTATTCAATCTCGGCATGTACACCCTAACATGGCAACTCTCGAGCGTACCCAACCTGCATCATATTTTCTATGTGGATGAAATCCCTCTCTGATGCTCCTCGAGCTCGCCGGCAGAGATCGAGACCATATTTCAGCATGGTTTCAATCTCATTTCCATCATCATCATCAGCCTGATTATACCCACTGCAGGGCGAAGGCCTCTCCCATATTTCTCCACTTAATCCGGTTCTGTGCTAGCTGCATCCACTTGACCCCTGCGAACTTCTTAACCTCATCCGCCCACCTAACTTTCTGCCGGCCCCTGCTACGCTTTCCTTCCCTTGGAATCCAGTTTGTTACCCTCAGCGACCATCGGTTATCCTCTCTTCGCCCTACATGTCCTGCCCATGTCCATTTCTTCTTCTTAATTTCTACTAGAATGTCGTTAACTTGAGTTATTTCTCTGACCCACTCTGCACGCTTCTTGCCTCTTAATATTACCCCTACCATTTTTCGTTCCATAGTCCTCTGGGTTGTCCTCAACTTAAGTAGAACCCTCTTGGTTAGCCTCCACGTTTCAGCCCCATATGCATAGGTGAGTACAGGCAAGATGCAACTGTTGTATACTTTCCTCTTGAGCGATACCGGTAAGCTGCTAGTCATAATCTGCGAGTGCTTGCCAAATGCGCTCCATTCCAATCGTATTCTTCTTGTTATTTCCTCTTCGTGGTCCGGATCTGCGGTTACTACATGTTCTAAGTAGACATATTCGCCTACTACTTCCAGTATTTCGCTACCTAATGTAAACTGCTGTTCCTTCCCGAGGCTGTTAAACATTACCTTAGTCTTCTGCATATTGATTTTCAAGCCTACCTTTCTACTTTTCCTGTCTAGGTCATCAATGATTATTTGTAGTTCATCCTCCAAGTTGCTTAGCAAGGCAATGTCATCAGCAAATCGCAGATTACTGAGGTATTCTCCATCTACCCTTATCCCTAACTGCTCCCATTCCAAGTCTCTGAATACTTCCTCTAAACAAGCTGTGAATATTACTGGGGAGATTGTGTCTCCTTGCCTAACACCTTTCTTTATGGGAATTTTGTTACTTTATTTATGCGGAACTATGGTTGCTGTGCAGCCACTATATATATCTTCCA
>JAJIZL010048828.1:7460-28895 GCA_023969395.1 Amblyomma maculatum
AGCCGTATGGCTGCGCTTGGGTGGATGCAATGAGTAATTACTCCCTTGTCTCACCAGTATATAAGCATTAAAAAACATAAGAACTTACAGACGGCAATAAACAAGAACAAAATATGCTGTAATAATGCATCATATACTAATTACCGTCATTGACCATTACATTTAAAGGTAAATGTTACCACTTGTATGTGCTGGCAAAATGTTGGCTATTTTTCATTCATATGGCTGAGCACGTGAGATTTGTGAAGGGAATGTTATCAGCTCCAGTGTATATCAATAATTCCCATGAATTTTCCAAGACACTCTTAGCAAGAAATAATCCTGGCTGTCATAGCATCTATATATATGCCCGGAAGGATTGGCCAAGCTGCGGGGCATAGGGTACATTAGACACAGAAACCGTGATTCTAAAATACTTGATAAAACGATTAGCTTCCTTTACAAGGTCAGCTATTAGCTTATGAGCAGTTGAGATCTGAGTTATAGAGCTGTCTCTTTGTAAGTGCCTTTTACATATTTTCCCAATTCCTCCGAATTACATTTCAGCTTGACACTAAGTGAGGCACTCATATCTGCTTTGACTTGTTGCATGTTTATTTGATCATTTTAGCTCACTGCTCAAATCGCTAATATGTCTAGTAATCCTTTCAGCTGATGGTGGCAGGAACAGGCATCCTCTGATTCAACGGACGTTTATTTCTTCAGTGAGCCATTGCTTTTTACGCCTTTGTTTACTGTTAATATTTTGAATGGTATGAGTCTGTCGATGATAGAAAAAAGTTTGTTCGTGAAGAATACCCGCAACTCATTTACATCGGAAGAGTGAGTGTAGCCAAACGAGCTCTTCATAAAAAAAATTTCGCCAAGCAGTAATCATGTCATTTATCTTTTTGTCAGGAGGACATCCTTCAAGGCAAAGCGCTAATCTGCCTCAAATGCTGTGGAGACAATTGATGCCGGGACAGCGTTTTGGTCGCTAAAACCGAGAACTGGCAGGACATATTGCACAAGCCTATCAGAACTTGGGAACATAAGCTCATGGGGCGAAACGCAATCATTACGTCGTCTTGTAGAGCAGTTCACAAACTGATAAAGAGCGTTGGCAGCGAGCATCGCCATAACGACTAACTACAATCCATTTGTTTTGCTTTCTCCATGTTGTTTTTTGTTATGTTTTAAGTGTGACTGTTTTTATTTTCCTTTCGCTGGTCTCTGTTATCGGCTAGGTAGTTAGCCGAAAGACTAAATCATTTTGGCATGTATATTGGTGAGGAGCGTAATTTATTCTGGAGTGAAGCTAAGTGATGACGTAAACATTGGCGATCCAATTGATGGATTATCTCTGTTAGCAAATGCAAACTCTCACAGCAACTCAAATTACGGCGATACGTACTGGCTCTAAAAACAAAAGAGGACAGCAGGATAACAAAATATGATGGATTTATACGTTTTCTCGAACCAATTGTTGACGATTTAGGCACGGGCACAGAGTGCCTCTTCTTATTCTGAGTATGATCGTTTTGCCGAACCTACCACTCAGAGAAGCAATAAAGCAACCGCGCTTCTGTTGTAAACTTTTAAAAACCATACTAGCAAAAAATTAGTTTGTCTTCAAGTTGCATCCTTGAAAAAACGCGACATTCAAATCAATGATTGCAAGTATTGAGAACGTTAGTGTCTCTTTTCCCCGCAGTTCTAACGTAACATACTTAGCTGCAGGCGTAAGTATTCGGGAGCAGAAACTGTTTCTTACTCTCCTGCAAGCCTGTTCTTAATAGGATGTCCAAGTCGTGACTCCAGAAATCCTCTCCATCTCCGCCCCGGCTGCCCTCTCTGGAAATCTGAATACTGAGACCGATACCCATCACATTTTGGGCATTTACCCGTCACTTATGTCTACGAGAATCGGGCACCTCCCCACACCATGGATGTAATTAGACAGTCGGCCATCATATAATGGCTTGGTTTGGTTTGGCTTGTGGGGTTTAAGGCCCCAGAGCAACTCAGGCTACGAGAGACGCCGTAGTGGAGGGCTCCGGAAATTCCAATCACCTGGGGTTCCTTCACGTGCAACTGACATCGCACAGCACACGAGCGTCTTGCTTTTCGCCACCATCGAAAAGCAGTCGAGGCTGGGATTCAACCTCGCTTCCTTGGGAACAGTAGTCGAGCACCGTAGCCACTGCGCTACCCCGGCGGAGTCCTTGGGCACAGTAGTCGTGCGCCCTAACCACTGCGCCACCCCGGCGGGTCATCTTATAATGCTTGGACGATGGGGCCACTGCGCCAGTTACTCCTCCAGCCTATCTGATTGGCTAATAAAGCGAACGTCTGTCCGCTAGATGTGTCCTCCGGGTGTGTTCGCCGTACGAAACTATAAGGAAAAAGATGGGCCTCCACCGGGAACCAAACCACTATCTCCCCGATTCCCCGCAGAGCACGCTAACCACTGCTCCACGCCGGGCTCGTGAGAAATCGATGGCAATTCTCCTTGTCTACTGTGATGATGATAGTAGAGATGAGACGGACGGTATAAGTTAGTAATAATATAATAATTATGGTATTATCGATTTTAATAGCGCTGCAGTTAGTGATTGCGATAATGATGGCAGAAGAAATGGCAATGATGGTGCATTTAGTCGATAATGATGATAGTAGACCTAGTGATGATGATAATGATATTATTATTGGTGAAATGACGATGCGGTTGGTAAAAGCAGCTTTGTAAAGTGCATAGCCTTCGCAATTTCCGTTCTTAAACAACCTTAGCGTAGATTTGTGATTTTTTTTTTTCATTTATTTATCAGTGCTCTTCTGTCATACATTATTGCCTGCCCGCTTTATACCCTGGGGCATTGAACATCGCTTTTAAAGAATGGAGGAAAAATAATAGTGCTGTTATGGTAAGAACTAAAAAGTAATAGAGTCACTGTGCACGCTAACAGAAAACGCTTTTGACACACTGAACGTTTGCGTTCGACTCCAGAGGTAGGAACAGTAACCGAAAAAAGCAATTCTCTCCTTCTGCGAGCTCAGTGGGTGACGACAAGAGGCCCGTTATGCCTCACAGAAAACGGACTTCTGTGGGACAGGACGCGACGTGTCCACTCCATATTTCACGACTGAAACAAACGGGGCGTGTCAAAGCAGCGAACATTGCACGTGACAGCTTCCAGTCAGAATGTCCGCAAGGCCCGATATGACAACAGTAACTTCAGCGGTATGGCTCATGGGTAGTAAAACACAAAGGCAAGGAAAGCAAGACCACTTGTGTGGACATCAGAAGGAATCGTCCAAACCCTTCTCAGTGTAGCAAGGGTCCTTTTGGGAATGTAAGTCGTATAGCGAATGCTGTTTTCAGGCTACAGTTTTGTCCCTTTATTCCCCGTAGACAGGGCTAGAGACACTGTTTTGCGATGGCATGGTCCGAAGGCATCCAGCTTGAGGGCAACACAAAAAGAGAAGAGCCCACTCCTCTTCATTTCCGGCTGTCCCTTTCTTCCACTGGTCACTCTCAGCGACTGGCACTTCCGGTTAGTTTTTTTCTTTTCTTCCTCCCTCTCCGCTTTTTTTTATCGTTTTCCCAGGAGGCTATCTGGCATCCCTCTGCACTTGCGCGATCGTGCAGGGGCAAGATGAAAAAGGGAAACCGATGTCGATTGTCGGTGATTTTGTTATCTCTTCTTCCCCCTACTCCTTCTTTTATTTTTATTTTAGCCCCTCTTCTATTCACGCTCACTTGCCTTGCAGGATATATAGGGGAAGCAGGCGAAATAATAATATCGCCATCTGAGACGCATTGTCTCCCCCAGCACAAAGAATGCGATGCTTTTGTCGGCTGATATATGTTTCACTCGGAGACCGCTCAAGATCTATGCAAGGACGATATTGTGCTCATAACGAGTGGCATTAGTCTCCATGGCGCTCTCGATGACTGAGTGCTTTCGGGGCCAAAGGCTGGAGCATTTTTTCTTACGTGTTTTTTTTTTCGCCCGCAGAGTCCCAACGAAGAGAATATTGAGCTCGTGCATGGTGACCTAACGGGAGTCATCTGAAGAAAAAGCTACCATGATGCATTGGGATCGCAATCTTTTATCCTTGTGGCTTGGCGACCATAGCGATATATTACCTAGAAGGAACGCTCGGTTTCCATCGGTGCTTAAGCAGAAACATTTCTGATGAAGTCGGTATTATCAGTTTTTGTCTGTACACTCGTAACAGTGAGCGCTTGTTTGTGCTGCTGTTTTACCTTATCGCGATTCCAGAATATCTGTGCTCTATATTCTTCCTAGAGTGTTTTAGAAAAATAAATTAAATAATTAGTTTTATGCTATCCCGTACTATCTCAGTGATAGCAAAGCATGTATTCAACTTCTGATTTTGCTGTTTGAAGCTTGAAGTTTAGTTCAGAACCTTTTTTTTTTTTCACGTGAAATTGTAAGGAAATAAAATTTACACTGTTCTCTAATCTCACTTGCTTCTTGTAGCATTTATATCGACAATTCTATAATGTATACAAGTGAGCCTTTTCCACAGCCGTCAAAATGTGCATGCCTACGGGGCTGCAGTTTCAAAAATATCCTTAAACAAATATTTTGTATCGCTTCGAGCCCCCCGGCGAATTCTGTGCCTTAAAATTCTCTTCTTGCCTGGTTTTATGTCTAAGAAGGCGCAAGCACTGCCAATATAAATCGCTGCATCTTGCATGTCCTTAACTGTTTCCTAATTACAATGTTTTCTTATTTCCTGTCACAGTCTCAAAGAATATTTGTATTACAGGTAAAGAGTTCAAGGCATCTTCCAGCAAAAGGGTCAGTTCATGAAGTAATATTTTTTGTCATGCAAACAAACTACAGTATATTAATAATGAATGCAAGCCGTGAATGAAGTCAGCTATAAAATAGACGTCGGTGATGTGGATTCGTAAATGTGGTGTAACTGCGCTGAAGGACTCACTGATATGTTAACGGCAGCGGCCTTTAATTGGAAACAGGGGTACCTTAAGAACAACACACTGGTTTATGGGGCGCTGCGCTTGCACGCTTCTGGCTTATCAATAACCACTAACGTGATTTAAAAATGCACAATCAATATTCCTGGTAACAATATGCAAGATACTTACCAGACAGCGGCCGATTTTGTGGCTGTCTTTTGTTGTTAACACAATTCATAATCTTACATTATCAAAGCGATAAGCATACCAGCAGCCACTGCTCAGTGTTTAACATTAGAATTTCCTTGTGAATTCACTGGCGCAGTGCACCGTGGTTGCTATAGAAAAAATCAGGTGAAATAAAGAAATCTCTCAGTTGCGCTGCAAGCCTCCCTTCGGAGCCGTTTACCTTTGTGCATGTAACGGCGACAAAAGCGTTTAAGACACGCTGATGACGCGCTAAGCCGATAGACTGATCTGTGCCAATCTGTAGGTTCTCTTCATAGGACATTGAAACTCAGTTTGCACAAACAGAATGTCTCCGTGTGATTCACTACATAGAACGCATATTATTGACACCCAAATAGAAAACAAAATTATGTGTGTCTAGAGGGCTCCTCCTTTACAACCAACGCAACGTTTTGCTGAACTTTTTTTTACAAAGAATCCATTTTCGATATTAAGTACACTCAGAGCTCGTCCTGTTACAGCAAACAATGTTATATTTTAATGCTTAAAATTTGGTCATTTCCGCGACCAGAAATAGACACAGGTAAGGTGCCCAGTTGGTAAAGGGAGATAAAAAGTCCTACTTACCCGTACCCAATGCTTGCCGCTCTTATCGCCTTAGTTGCTTTCTGCATCAAAATTTGAATTGTGAGTAGGAGGCCAATTTGCGAATACTTTGGCTGCCATAAATTTCGCCACGGCAGACTGAGGTGATGAAGAGTTCTCATTTAGGAAACATGCGAGACAGTTCGTTTTGTTCGATGTTCTTCATTAAGAGACAGCCTGGCAAAACTCTGCCAGCCAGCCGAGTGAGGGCTTTTATTAATTGAAGTCTTTGAGCGCGAAACATTTACAGTGAGTGGCTCACCAACCATGTCAAGGAACCAAAAAAAGGATTGCGGGCTTAAATAATGTCTTAATAAGCCAAAGCACCTCTTAATATGTTCATACGCTCTTCTTAATGCCTTGAGCACCCTTGTTGTCGGCAAGATGGCGATTTACACAAAATAAAACACTTTGTGGGCTGTGCGGAAGCCTAGAAAACATTTCACTGTTCTAAGGCTGAATTATTTTAGACCGGTGAATCACCGCTACCAGGGTGAATCACCGCTACCAGGGCCAATGGACGAAAAAGAAACATACCTGAAAAAAAAGAAAAAAAAGAAAAAAAAAACAGAACAACCTCACCGTTTTGTCCGCTTCTCTAGGAGCTGAGTTTGCCAACAGTTGTCCAGGAAACATACATCAGCGGGGGCTATCGTTTTCATATATATTCTATGTTGCATACAAGCATCAACTGTCTCACCCACATCCTGCCACTGAATAAGATTGGCGTGTTGTGCGGGACATCTTATACCCGGAGAACGTTCGTACATGAATAATAACGCAACATATAGATCACATTACTGGCAGAGCCAACTCCTATAATTTTGGGGGAAACTTTTTGCACACAATAACTAACTGAAAGCGGTAAGAAAATTTTAGGAGCAAATATGGACCACTAAAGTGAGATGAGGCGAAAGCCTTTGTTTGCTACGCCGCTGAATCGTGCTTTGTTGCACCTGCTTCTGTATACTCAGTGATGCGGCGTTCAAGAAAACGCCAAGTGAAAGGCGCAGCACGGCCGCCCGGATCGGACGTCCGGCGGGGTCAGCTTCGCATGTGTGAATCACTGAAGATGTCATTGGTTATGACCAGGCGTGATGACATCACCAGATGTGACGTCATGATGACGTCACATCCGGGCATGCCCAATCCTTTCTCCAGGTGATGACGTCACAATATCCCGGTATCCCGCGGAATCTCGTGAAGTGGGACACTTCACGCGGACGCACGCACGGACGGACTCGCTGGCGAGTCATGAGCCATTGAGGCTTTCGCCTCAATAGATCAGCAGCCCACCCCATCATTGCGGTGTACTTTAGCCCCCAATTCTGCTTTCACACGTAGCAGTACGTTGACCATCAACCACACATCATGATGGAACACTCATTTCGAGGTCCAGGTTATCCAGGCCCGTTAGCCATGTTTGTTTGTGATCAGACATTTAATGATGAATATGGGTTTATTTATTTATACATATTGGAGCCCCTACTGAGGATGATAGAGCTGAAGCTAGTAAGGATTTATTTTGTACCCCCAACGCTGCACATTCTTTAAAGTTCTGTTCCGCTGCTCAGTTTGCACAGCTTTTTTCTCAGGAACTACATCAGTGTGAAATATTTTCGGTTGACCTGAATAATATCAACACCGACGATGATCACTAAAAGAAGTGCCCCGAGTGCAGATATCACTGTAAACCCCTAAGGTGGTGACTCGTGCACCAAGTCTGACATCATAGAGATATACACAAAGCTATAATTAAACCTAGGCTTCTCATTACTAGGCACCCAAGAACATCGTGATTCTGAGTGATGGTGCCACCTAATAGCTGTTAATATTTTTCGACACTTTTTCTTAGATACCAATCTCCATCCTCAAGAATTGTTAACGACCACACTGCTTTCGCGCTGTCATTCTGGCTCTAAGCACCAAGCGCGGATGGCCATTCAATTGATGTGCCTATCAAGCACAGATTTCGATTATTTGCTCGGCTTTGCTGATTTTTGGTACAAACTACCGACCACCACGTTACATTGTTGTAAATTCTACGACTGCTGTAGGCTTAAAGGACCCGCAATAAGCGAATGCAGTTCGAGCTATCAAAATGCATCCAGCACGTGACGCCATTGCTAGCTGCAACCCCTGACAGTCAATGTACCATGTGATTTTTAAATGCATACAATCGCCGAACTCCAGCTAGCTGCGGCATCTTATATCTTGTCCTCCACGTTTGCTGCGTCCCTACTCTTTTCTTGGCGCCTGAGTGTAATGGATGTGCGGACCGCCTATTGGACCCCCGTCTAAAGCAGCGAACCAAGAAAGGGAGAGCAGAGTACTTCTGCTGCTCGAAGCTGACATGTAGCCAAGGAAGAAACCCTGAGGGCGACCTGCATGCCAGCTCGCCCTTGCAGCTAGAGTGCCTTCTTGGACGCCACTTGGTGGTGCATTACGTGAAGGATGGCCAATAACGATCGGTCTTGGCCTGATGGGCCACCACTTTCTGTTCAGTGGCACTCCAGACGTCCGGCGCTCGAGGATATCGGCTTTTGTGCCCTCGTTGTCAGAACAGTGCGAGCCTGAGGCGCCTGAGCAAGACCAAAATACAAAACATTCTTCCTCCTTCTTCCCTTTTACATTGGGGGCGGAGTGCAAGGAGAGGATATAAGGAAACGGTTTGCCATCCAACAAGAACAAGAAGCTGGCCCTTCAAGAAAACATGAATTGGATGTCACTTCCTGTACTTAGCAAGGAAGCACACAGAAGGCCCTAAGACCTTCCTGTGTTTTGCTTTGTAGGGGTGGCGTTTGCTTATCTCACCCGTTTTTCGAAAAGGCTCAGGACAATGTGTTTCTAGCACGGTAGGACTAAAGCACAGGCTGCTTACGTGATGCACGCATTTCAGCTGCATCTACAACTGCTGCTTTAATGAGAGAAGCGTCAAATTCGCTGCCGGTAGTGACGTCTAGAGTGCAAGCCGTACTCTTGCAATAGCTGTCTGTAAGTCCCTAACGAGACCATAAGCTGTATAAGCCACCGGTCAAAAACACAGTGTATACCTAGAAAATCAGGACGATACTGCTAGACTAGTAAAAACATTGGGAACGCTTTACGCACTTTACTTTTGCTCTTAATCACCCATGAACATGATATCGCATAACTTCGGCAAAGCCAAATATGTGTAATAAAAAGTATTCGCAGAAACCTTTCTATAAAACATCTATTTGGCCCTCGTGTCGCATCTCATAAATGAAACGGTCATACGCGAGGTGCTCTGGTGAGAGTTTGCAGAATAACACGGCAGCATGAAATACACTATTTTGCCACTATCTAGAAATATTTACCTTCATGCATTCTTGGGACGCACTATCGGCACATAGGTTCAGCAGCGTTGTAAGATCAATTGCAATGTTTTATGGTAGCTGGTAGCTTACGGCTGTCACTGGGCCAGTAAATGGCGGCCCTCGCGTATCGCATATGTAGCCCGCAACCCCGAAATCAAGTCGGCCATCCCGATGAAACATGGGTGCTAGAAAACTCTAAGTGTTAGCCCCCCCCCCCCCCCCCGCCTTTTTTTTTTCGCTTCTTTTCTTTCGATGTACGAAACCGAGGCAAGCTATATCGGGCGATAAAGTTGTTTCCTAAAGTTAAAAAGAGGACTTTGCTTTGAAAGATAATTCAGAGACCTGAAGCATAGCAACCTTTTTCTCATGACATAAAAACTGAATAAGATCTGATACAGCGCATATAAAAACTTTGTCTTTGCTTTAGACACAATAAACCTGGTTTCAAACGGGTGTTGTCAGCTCTTCTGTCGTGAGGTCACTGCGGACCTGCAGCAAGGGATGTGGCATGACAGGGATGTGCCCTTTAGCGCACGCTTTGTGAATATTTCCACAATGTCTGCCGCTGTTTATAGGGTCACGTAATACTGAGCCGGTGCTCATTAATTAGCTTCGGACCGTCCGCTCTTTCCTACATCCCTTATGCCGGTTCGACGATGGTGGCAGCAAACAGCCTTAAAAGAATGCCTGTATGACGCTAGCATGAAGAAAACTGCACTCTATTATGCATGATTCTTGCCGACAGTCTCTGTGTCATCGTAGCGAAGAACTGCATGAAGAAAGCAGGGGGGGGGGGGGGGTGATTTGTACGAATGCCACCACTGCTTACTTTATTTGAGGGACGCCAGAAGTATCCAAGTAATTGTTCAGTCACGACAAAGGCAAAACAAGCAGTGGCCATTCGCAAACAATCGCTAGATTGTACCCTATAATATAAATTGCTAAGGTATGCAGTAAAGAATGAATGGAGAGTTTACATCTTGTCGGTAAAAATATCCAAGCAAATTTCTCCCACTTCAAAGACATTTGTTCACTGTGAGGCAATAAATGAAAATATTTACATTGTTACTAAGATACCTTAAGTGTCAAGCACCAGGGCCTTTACAAAAATCTCAGTGAATGCTTTTGGCACTATATGCCCAGACACGATCAAAATTGCTGGCATACTTTAAAACGCTATTGTTTTAGTTCTAAAATAGCAGCTCTGTAACTCGCACAGAAAGTAAGCTGAAAGGACGAACGGACTGGCGGTTGCAAAAATAATCCTCTACTGATCCAAGTTTAACAAAGCTGGAAACAGACCTACTCATCTAAAAATTCAGACGTAATACAGAAATAAAAGAGCAAGCGCTTGAGGATTGTTTCAATAAATTAATGGACCTGGGAGTTGCCACTCTTAAAAAGCGTTAAGTCACGATCTTTATCTATCCTGTTAAGAGAGTCAAAAGCGGAATCAAGTTTTTAGAGAGAATTCAATTAGGCAAAGTAACTGCTAGAGCAAGAAATTTTGCGTGTTTTGTGCACTTAGGCGTGCTTTAGCTGCGCCTGCGTTTTACGCATTTTTTACAGGCCCTTCTGAACAGGTTTGTGATTTCATTAGCACGCGGCTGCTACAGGGGAGGAATGAAATTCGCTGAGGTGTGGATTATATTCAAGTTTAAAAGCCGTACCTTTACTTGCTTTACCTCCGTAGGCGACAGTAGCAAACACAACTTAAAAGCCTTCTTGTGCTTGTAAAAATTTTCCTTAAGCTAATTTTAGTATAAAACTAGCGCTGCGTCTCTAAAAGGAGGCATGTAAAGCTTAGTTGAGCAATGCTTTCATCCGGTGTATTTTCTATGTTATACAAAGTTTTCCCTGCATTTAAAGTACTTCAATAAAGTGCTAACTTGGGCTTGTTGGCTCTGACATGCAGTGCTAACTTTCAATAAATTTATTGGGAATAAACACATCACTATATACAAAGTGCATTACCGTGATGTCACTAGACATAAGTGATATCGTCGGGCTCGAAGTTACGCCGGTTCTCGTTGGGAAAGATTAATAGAAGTGGTGATAATGCAGGCAATTCCTAATCGATCGATGTTTTCAGCTTCAATTAATTCTCGCCAGCACTCATCTTGTTTTTACCGATTATAATTATCATGTCATAGGAAGGCCTACACATTTTGCACTTCTTGGAATGCACTGCAAGCAGCCCGCCTAGTTCATTATAGGTGAAAGTTTGGGGCGCACTGTTATTGATATATAGACAGCATTAGGAGCAATACAAAACTAAAAATGGATTACCGCAGCTTTAGTCTTCCCCCGCCCGTCTTTTTGTTTTCTCGCTGTGGGCTGTCGGCTTTACGTTAGACGGGCTCCAGTGGTATTTTATCATTGGCAAGAGTACCTCGAGATGTCTATTGCCATCTGGCCTTGATAAAGCCGCGATGTTTGAGGGAATTTCGGCACTTCGTCATCACTTCCTACCATAGATCGTAATATCCTCATCACCCAAACAACTCGCGAGCGAAAGTTCTCGCCTGGAGTGAACACAGCTTACACTACGCCAGCCGGTGGCTGCGGAAACAAAACAAAACAAAAAACCCTTAAAAACAACGCGCGTCGATTGCGCAGCAGCTGCCATCCTCCAGTGCCACAGGTAATGAAGGACGCCTCGGGAGGCTCCGGGCTTGATGTCAGCGTATGCAAGAACAAATATTTTTCTTCACTGAGCCAGAAGCCGATCAGCGGAGCATGCAGAAACCGAAGTGCGGCGGATGATGAGAAAAGGCGTCGGCGACAAGCATAGAGGCAGGCATTGAACTTTCGGTACTGAAATCTCTAATGAAGTCTATTCTAGGAAGGCTGCGCTACAATGAGAGCGTAGGAAGAGTAGAATGCTTAAGCGTAAAGGAGCCGCCTACTCAAGTCGACTGTTGAACTAAGCTGTTAGCTTTACTCAATCTTTTTTTTATTGATGTTTCAACTAGGTGTCTAAGCTCGTTTGACTTTTTAATAGATACATGTTTGATATTTGGTCGTTATAAGTCACTGAGTTAGCTGAACTCCAAGTTGCTTGTGGTACATTGTTTGAACAAATTTTTATCCTTTGCGTTCGTAAAATATTTTGTGGCGTTCTATTGTTATCTGCCATATATTACATGTTTTTGTTTGTTTTTCAGAAGCTTCTTGTTCGTTTTTACTTTTATACTTGTTGCTTCACGTATAACTGTAATGCGGGGCTACTTCTCCACTTAGCATTTTATTATTTACGACTAAACGGCCTGCGATATACACTCACTGATACAGGGGACTCCCTTAGTATATATTGTTTGCAACTGCAAGTACCATCGAAAAACTAAAATCTCATATTTAGGGTGCTGCATGTATATTGCTCATGATGGAAGGAATGTTCAGACGAGATATCAGCAGGGCATATTTCTATACCACAATAAACGTTATGCGGCCTCTTCATAGTAAAACAGAGCCTTGTTAATCTCTGACCATTGCCATGACAATTTTTGAACGTAAGTTGCGCGCCTCGGCTTGCGCCTCGGCTGGGCTTGAGTGCACAAATTACTGCTATGACTAAAAAATGCGCGGTGTGCAGACGTCACGCGTACAGCCAGCCTGCGGAACCACTACTTATGAGGCCGGTACCAGACTATCCCTGATATTGGGTTGGCGTCGACATATTGTATTACGGGGAAAAATGTTATTTGTCTATGTAGAACGCGCTCTCAAATTTTCCAGCAGTCGAGGACCTCAACGACACGTCGTCGGCATCAGTAATCACAAAACTGGGGGCCATATTTGCAAGATACGGAATCTCGGTCGAAGTGGGCTCTGACAATGGGCCCCAGTTCGCCAGTCGAGACTTCGGCCTTTTCTGAAGCAAGTACAACTTGCTTCAGAACTCATGTGACATCTAGCACGCACTTCCCCCGTTCCAACGATTTAGCGAAGAAGGGGGTACAGATAACCAAACGATTTTTGAAGAAAACGGAGGAAGCGGGTGATGATTTTTCTCTTGGTCTCTTTAGTTACAAGTCGACTCCTCTAGAAGATCGACGGTCTCCGGGAGAGGAAAGAAACAACCAAATTAAGGACGGAACGAGAGAACGGTAGAAGGAGGGAAGTAACGAACGGAATAAGGAATGGTCGAAGGGAGGAATGGGTAAACGAAGGAACAAACGAAGAGGAACAAAGTAAAGAATGAAAGAAGGAGTGAACGAATTAAGAAACGAACAAAGGAAGGAAGGAACGAAGGCAGGAAAAGGCTAAAGAAAGAAAAGAGGATTCGACTTAGCAAGAAAAAAGAAAAAAAAGTGGCAATAAGACCATGATTCATACGGTCTTGACTGCTGAGCGTGCCATGTTCATCAGCTAGAGCTCGCAGTCCATGTCAGAGATGGACATTATGGTAACTTATTGGCCAAATGTGTGATTGAGCACCGTGGAGCGCGAGTACCGGGTTTACAAGCTTTAGTAGTAAGATAAGACTTTGATTCTCGACAGCTGATGAGGAAAATTTATTTTCTCGCATTTCTAACAAATGCTAAAGAGGAGGAGTCGACAGCTTTGCACAACCCAGAAGAATGTCACGTGGTCATTGGTGTCCACTGAACTCTTCAACGCAGTGTTTGACCAATGCGTCATGTCACGAACAGTTTTACTTCTGGATATCATCTTTTTCTACTATTCCGGCCCACTCACACTCACATCCACTAACTCACACTCACGCTCATGCTCATCTCAGGGCAGTGAGAACATTATTCTATTTCGTTCCCGACGCCAATGTTAGTGTCTATTTTATAATGAATTCTATGAACAAAAATCACTTCACGCTGATAAAAAAGCACGTCTTCTGTTACATGTCTCCCTAGACGGCCTAATTTGGTTGCATTTCAGATATCTTTTGATTTACGGCTTTCTTAATACATAAGTATAAATGTTATGCCACGATGTGTAAAACTGAAGCACAAGCAAATTCTCTTTGTTTTAATCGCTTGAGGGAAGCAGCACCAAAAAAGGGGTGGAATATCAGCCCTACTTAAATCTGGTTATATTGAGCGGAAACGTCCACCATGGTTACTCAGTGTTTAAGAAGCTCGCGTACTGAACCTGGGTTTGAACTCGACTGGTTCGAAGCCTAATTCTCTTAGTGTGAGAGCAACGGCCCAAACGGGAATGAATGGACAAGATTCTTGGTCGGTGTAGGTGAGTGTGTGAGTGCTTTCGAGTTAACATAACTCGACTCAGCCCATAAAGCACGTACAAAGTAGTCAACTGTGGTAAGACTGCTACGAAATTTGGGGCAGCAGTGTACGGGAAAGACTAGCAAAAATGAAGTCACGTGAGCAAAGACACAAATACTTTCGCGTTAGCTGCGCGTCTAGTTTTCATATTGAATGACATATGTTGTTATAAAGGAAAAGAGGACGGCTGAGAAAAGAAGCTTGCGCAGTAGATAATCAGATCCTTCGCGTTTTGTAGCCCCCCATGTATAAACAACTTAATATTTCTACAGATATTCCTGAGCATATGAATGTTAAGAGACTCAACACTTGTGCACGAAAGATGTCAGTTCTAAGTACTGTTCAATCTTTGATTTTCAGTGTGCGTCTTCGGTACAATGTAACGAATCGTCAGTTTTCAAGCGATTGGCGTTTAGGGAAGTTTAGTAGCAAGCAATATCAGGACAGATGCGCGCTGCGACGATTATTTGTGCTTTATCGATTACATTCTTGGCAGGGCAACCCTGGCCGTCAAACTAGTCCGATTCTTAGAAGTTGCGAGGCTGAGTCAAACTCTGCAGAGGAAGGTGCATTTGAAATCTCGCGGTCAATTGTGCTCGGCCCAGCCGACAGAGAAAAGTATGGACTACTTTTCTCAGAACATATTTTTCCCGTTATTATAATTAGGCTTTCTCCGCATACCCGCGGCTTTTCTTCCGTCTATCTGCCTTGTTGCGAAGTATACCCACAGCATTTGTGTAAAGGGCATCAGTTTTCAAGACTTATAATATTTGTTAGCATGCTGCTGCCTCTGATTCATTCACACTTCTGCATCTGTGGATGTTTGGTGCAAAGGGGTAGATCGGTGAAGAAGAAAACAAATTACCTGGGGTTTAGCTTTAGTTAAACCCGGTAGATTGCGTAAGCAAAGCCGACGTAGCTTCTCTTTTTTTTTTTCTTTCTTCTCCTTCTTCTTCTGCTTCTGCTTCGATCTGTGGCGCGGCGTGGCTACCGACTAGGTTTACGCAACGGCTTGAAGAGGGGCCCCATCTGTGGTCGCTCTAAAGGTCAAACGTGGCTACCGGCCGGGTTTAAGCGACGAGCTGAAACCTGGCGTAATAATGCTTACGCAATAAACATGCTGCTACGGCTGAGCTCATCATTGCCGTGGCTACCCAAAGTTACCCCTTTCTACCAGACCACCTCTGTAAATGGATCGAGGCGTCAAAAGTACTACGATAGAATAAACTAAAAGTGAAAAAACAGCAAATATGAATTGATCTGTAACTGCTCGAAGCCGTAATCCTGTAGAAGCAGGTTGGTCGTTTCGCTTGGTGTAGTTCGACCAATAAATTCCTCCTTACGCTATCTAGGTTGAAAGTAGAGATCGATACAACAAATCCCCCGAACGTTTATCCTCGCTGTTGTATAAGCCACCCCACACTGATGTCATTTCTATTCCCTTCTTCTTTTCGTGTGCTTCATAAGCCCGATAGAGTATTTGCTGCAAGCTGGTCGGCTTTTCCACAATATCCGATACGTGGCTCTCCTGTGGAACATATGTTATCGGTTCACTTGTTTTTTTCGTCGCAAGAAGCTTACGCCCGCGCCCGCCCTCTCTTTCAGGCTGCGGCGGCCACTTTTCGATGGAGGCGAAAAGCAAGGCGCCTATGTGCTGTGCGATGTCAGTGCACGCCAAAGAACCCAGGTAGTAGAAACTTCCTGAACTTTTTAGTACGGAACCTGAGCCTGGCATTAATAATATTTTATTCTCACGCGTGGGGATCTCCATGTTGTTCGAAATCAATGCCTGAGACTGAAAGAATGATGAGGTCTCCTACCCGCTGCTCTCGTAGGATAATAGACAGTTAAAAAGTTGCTTTCAACGCCACCAACAGCGCCTGTTTCATGTCAACTCCTGCGAGATCAAACTTCAAAGAAAAGTAGGTGATGGGGATGTAAAGTAAAAACAACGAATAAGCAGTTGTAGTATCTAGCAGCCCGCGAAGAAGCTTAGGTCATTACTCCGCGGACAGTTTAGAATGACTGATTGGTTTAAGGGCACCGCGACATTTTGCCACCACCTGTTGAAATGCAACAAAAAGGAATCTGTAAACGTAAAAAAGAAACTCTGTGTTTTATCTGTTAAGCGCTGCAGACATCTGTGCCGATGTGCAGGTAAAAAAAAAATAAAAAAATAAAATAAAAAAAAATAAGAAAAAAACGAAAATGGCAGTTTCCTGCTGCGTATACACAACAAAGATGTGGCAAGTGTTTATAGGCACTGTCGCTATTCGCTAGAAAGCAAAGAACGTAGAAAAACAAAAAAAAATGAGCAAAGAAAGGACAACTGCTATCACAAACCGCGCAAACACTAGGGGGATAAAGCCGGAGACACAAAGACGACTAGGACGGGACCGACACGTCCGGAAAGCGAGAAATAGCGTGACAATTGCGCGACGTCAGCCCTCAGCGAACGTTGCGTTGGCGCGGAATATCTCGGCATCAATAGAACGAAGAAAGTAGTAAAAGAGAAAGTGAGCGACCAATTGAAAAGAGCAGGGAAATTGAAAGAAGGTCAAAGATAAGAACGAGAGTAAAGAAGCTTTCCTATCACCTTGCAGACAGGAACCCAATGGTTTCTGTCACCCCTGTCAAACATGACATCGCACCCTTCTCCATTCCCCTTTTGGCGTCTTCTTACGAGTTATGCGGTCTTCGCTGTTTCCAGAAGAGCCAAGCATGAAAAGGCAACAGGCGAAGGCGTCAGAATATCGTGAGGCAAACGAAGGAAGAAAGCGAAAGGATAAACGTTCCTGTGGCATATGATTTTCACTTAGCAAACGTATCAACCCCCTTCTTCTCAACACGCTACTCGTTTGCCTACTTTATTCCCTCTGGCGGCTTCGCTTGGCAGCCCTTTCTGTATGTCTTTCCCCCACATCTTTCCCGTCTACAAAAAAAAAAAAATGCTTTTTAACAGCGTAAGGAGTGGAATGGTGCTTTCATGTTATTGCGCTAATTAATCGTCACTTCAGCCGGAAGTAATGCATGTGGTGAAATAATGAAGTAATCAAATTGATAAACTTCGCTTTGACATGTGAGCGACTACGAATGAGCCACACTTATTAGGTTGCAGCTTGACATAAACAGCTGCAAATGCAGGGCCTGTGGAGAACGGGCGACCCTAGCCCATATGATGTGGGCGTGCGCCCAATCCACCACTTGAGTACGGTAAGGAGTTCAGGGAAGTTTTGCTGCGTAGTAAGGACAGGGAGGAGCAGAAGGCCATCATCAGACAAGCCTTTCAAAGCTGTCAGGGTCTAAGGATCTCGGCCCCCTAAGCGGGGTAGTAGGGCAAGTCTGGCCTCCAGACAACTTATCCGAAATTGATAAGGGTTTTCTTTTCTATACTATGCTTTGCAAAGCTGTGACAGTAGCACCTTTTTTCCATATTCGTCAATGGTCATGAGCGGAAACAAAAGTTCGTGTTTCTCGATTGCAGCGCCACCTACTTAGTTTTCCACGGCACCTACAGCCGTATTCTGCAATAAGGATATATCAAACACGCGCCCACGTGTAAATCGTTCTTAGATCACTAAGTCAGTCGCTTCATGCTTTATTTATAGTCCACGTCTGTTCTCATGCTAGGAGCAATACCGCTTGTTTTGGCAATCCTAGACAAACATCAGCAAATAGATGGGCGCGGAAGAGAGCTAATCATTCGATTTTTAGGAGCGCTCAGTTGGGCCCCACTTGATGCCTTCACATCATCCGATATTTATTCATTGTTTTGATTCGTACCAGGTGATAGAGCTCGTGTCACTTCCGAATACACTTACCTCCCTGTTGGCGTGCGAGATTAGGAGAGCCTCGAATTTTCTTCCAGGCTTCATTTGGTTTATTTGCTTAGAATTGTTTATTTGCTCTTTCGCTATCCCCCCAAGTTTCTCAGTTACTTTCAGTTTTCTCGAGCTTTTCTGGATGCACGTTCATTTATCGCTTCGCTCTTCTTTCGTGCTCGGAGTCTCATAGATGAGTGGAGAAATCGAATGCTTACGATCGTATCATATGCCTTAATGACCATAAAGGCAGCTGATTGGATGAAAAACGTTTCATGACCTGTTTTATTCAGAAAAATGGCAGATAATTTCGACAAGGAAAGACCACAGACAAGTTCCCAACTGGTGTTTAACATTAAAAACATTTAAGAAGTAGTACGTCTAGGTGGACGACCTTCTCACCCAATTACTTTTTTTTTTATTTCACAACTGATATGCGAGCCCTAGTTCATCAGCAGCATCATTGTCATTGTTTTTATTCCCGCAGCTTCTAATCCATATTCAGCTTATGTAAAACTAGATTACTCATCGATCGTCTGAGGCGCTCGGTCAACATTGAGAACATGGCTTTGGATCAGAAATCAGTCTGAGACATTGAACAACACATATGTTTCAATATCACACACGAACTCCCACCCATCACATGAATATTGTCGCCATGTAGGAATTCGACATGCACGATGCCTCTGACATTCGCAATAGATGTGGGACTTTCAAGAGGAATTCCTCTCGACGATAAGGTCAATATATTTGAATGGTGGTGCGTATTTCGCTGCCTGACAATTTCACTGAAATTATTTGGAAGTATAAAAATGGACAAGGTAACTCCATTCAATTCATTTTGGCGGATTATAAAGCATAATGTCTCCGACAAACATGACAGGAAGTAGAGCAGCCAAGCTTGCCTTTATTGAGATGAAGCTCGAGAGACGAACGAGACGCTCGGCCACGTGCCAAGATAAGGTTTGGCTACATGATGGCATCAGAAGAGGGACAGCAGTGTAGCATTGCCCCCTTCCTTTCAAAAGGCATCGCCCCGATGCCGCATAGGTAGCGGAATGATGGATTAACGGGACACGTTTTACGGGTGGGTATATTTGGGTCTGGTTTGAACCCTGGAAAGGTTAACTGGTATAATACGGCTTCATTCTCGCGATGTGGACTACTTCAAACTTTGGCTGTCGAAAAAGGCGGACAGTTCCTTGAGGGAGAACCTTGTAATTCACTTCGCTGAAGCGGTGACGCACCTCGTAGGGGCAAAGTAACGGCGAAGAAGCTTTTCAAAGCGCCCTCGCAAACGGATCGGGCTCCACACCCAAAAATCGTCACCGGGAGTGTACGTCAACTCCCTGTGGCACAGGTTGTAGCTCTATAGGCGTCGTGGTCATGCTGGTGCCGAATTCGCCGTCGAAAAAGTTGGCATGATGGCTTCTGTGTCAGGAATAAGTTGGTCAGCACCTACGACAGAGAAGGGAGCGGGATCCGGAAGAAGCATGACATCTATAATAGTCAAGGCTTCGCGTTCATGAGCCATATAAAGGGGAGAGAAGCGTGTAATAATGGAGAGCGCAGTGTTGTATGTAAACGTGAGGTACCGCAGTATTTGGTTACCGTCGTAAGGTTACTAAGGTCGCGCCAAGTCATGAGGCTGCGCCCACTTTCATATATGCTATCATCCAGGAAATTTGGGAGGTCATGACCTTTTTCGCCGCTTAAGCATCCACCTGTTTTCCTGAACCGTTCTTTGCAGCTACGTTCCTGTACCAGTAATACAAGCGAGCAGCAAAGGTCATTGGTAAACGTAAAAGTGATATGCGCTCAGCAGGCAGCTTTGCAAGGTTGTCATAAAATCCTCATCTTTATCAGAGCTGAGAAGTAGCCATCAATCTCAGCGCGAAAATTACTTTGTAATCATTTCATTTACCTTGTTTTTTTATAATGTTGCTTTTGTGCTCACTTTACTGCATCATTATTTGTCTGCAATGATGTCATAAACTGAGAACAAATAATATCGTTAGTATATATTGAGATTTTTTTTTTGCTAAAACTGGTGAAATTAAGTGTTTTATATTGAAACCTGCCAGACTTTACATCGTTTATATGCTATGTCGACCAAATATATGCGTAATATTTCGATAGATGTGGTGTAAAGCTACTGTAAGTTACTCTCAATGCATCCCATGTAAAAGATTTTACAGCACTGTTACTTATGGAATCGGAAAGCTTTCTTGTGTTTCTCAGTTCCTGCTTAGATTGATATGACGCATTTAGGAAAAAAAGAAAAGAAAACACCGCTCAGTTAGGTGCATATATTCGTAGCAAATCTGTGTTGCCTCCTATTAAAATCCTTGCACGAGTGCTGCACTTGACAAATATCGAGGCGGTAATGACGGTTCGCTTGAAGTGCTGCGTGGGGGAAAGATGATGAGAAGCTTTTTTAGACTGAGATAAGAGAATATTTAATCACTCCTACTGAAAGCTGTTTGAAAGTTGTCAGATACCGATGAGCTTGTCAGGGCTGATGCTTAGTTCGACCATGCCAAAGAGGGAGATAGGTTGCACGATACGCGCAAGAGGGCGAGTTCTCGTATCCTTGCATTGTATATTCCTTTTTAATCGTCATGGGAACTAGGTGTTATCGCAGAGTTGAGAGATTACGCTAATGAGTACACACTTGTGCTTACCATCCGCATCACCTATAGTCACGTTACTACTAATAATATCCTGAGCTCGCCATCTTTGTGAGGAGGAAAGGTCAACCTGGTATGTATTTTCTAGTCCGCTTCGTTGTAGCAGTGCATCTCTGCCCACCAGGGAGCCTATGCAAAAGATTTTACATTAAGTGTGTGCGTTTAAAACAATCTATAACAGTTCTGAAATGCACTACTTTGCAACATGATAATAACAATAGCCCATGCACAGTGCATTTGCTTCAGCAGACCCGTTAAATGTACAATTAAGTAGTTTATACTTTCGTATTACCTGTCGTACTTTTGCAGACACCAGGTGAAGTCCGACAGACAGGCGACGGGAAAGCTCGTTCTTCATTTTCTTCTGTCAAATTTCTTTAGGATAACGTTAGTACCTTCATTATCAAAGCCTGGAATGAATTTATAAAGTCAGTATGCACAGGAAACGTTTCTAGCTTGCTAGTATGCATAAGACGACTTCTTATTGGGGCTAGTTGGTAGCTGATCATTATAAATTTAAAGGCGCCAAAATCACACACACACACACACACACACACACACACACACACACACACA
>JAJIZL010048829.1:10405-28897 GCA_023969395.1 Amblyomma maculatum
GCCTCTAAGCTTGAGCCTACAGAACAACAGATATAAAGGGATGTTATCTAGAAAGTAATTAACTAACCCTAGCGCAAAGGAGAGCAATGCCTACAAGAACGGACACAAAAAATATAAAATGCTGACCCAAATATCTATGTTGCCACAAATTTCTACACTGAAGCGCTGTCACGAAATCGGCGCACATTTTCATCAAGCCGGTACGGCGCGAGGCCCGCGCGGCGTCTCGTGGAAAGCATGAAGAGAAAAGCCTCCTTCCCCGCGCGGGAGAGCGCGTAGCTTTGCATGCGTTGCCGTCACCCTCTTTCCCATTGCCCGGGGAGGACAGTGGTTCATCGGTCTGGAATACGCCAGAAAATTCCAGAATCTTCTATGGGACCTAGCCAATGACGACGCGCGGCTCGACGGGAGGAGGAGGGAGCGCTATAACCAGCGAAGCTAAGAGTGTGTGCGCGCTAGCTTTGACGCGTGCTAACAGACAGACGTGGCGCGCCCTATTTAAATAGGGCGCGCCGTGTCCACAAGCCGCGTCCGCACAAGCGGCGCGATTTCTTTAAAGAAATCGCGCCGCTTGTGTAGTCAGTCAGCCAGTCAGTCAGTCAGTTCGTCAGTGGTTGCGGCGTGTTCGCCAGTGCTTCGGCTGGACTCCCGGGGATCACCCGCTGCTGGCAAGCCCACGGACCTGCAAGGGAGCGGCGCTCGTCTCGTATGGCGGCCACATCGTGACTCTTGAGGCGTCGGACTGCAACAGTGCCCGGTGAACAATTTGGTGTTTGCTTATATAACTCTGTCGTGTTTGATCTGTTGTAAAGCCTTTGTGTTATTGAATCATTCTGTAGTTGCATGCTTAGCGTTTGTATTCTGTGAACCTCTCGTCTGTGTATTTCAAGTGATCTTGTGTATCCCTTTGTATCGTCTCTTGCTGTACATAAATTGTGTTTTGTTTGTTCCTTCTGACTCCGATCCTTACTCTGGTTTGAACCGGCGACAGCTGGGCACCAAATGGCCACCCCCTTCTGTCACTACTAGTTAGCTGAATTCCGACTGAGCTTGCCACGCAGGTCGAGGGCATCTTCTTAGCGACCGGAACAGCTATCCCAACTCGCTCTAAGGGTGTCTGGGAGTGTGCGCCCCGGTAAGGGCGCGTCGTTAATTATCCCCCTAATTATTAACGGGTGACAACCACCAAGGCACTATAGCAAATAAACCAAGTTGAGCAAGTCTCAGCGATGCAGCGTAAGCAAAATATATAGAGTCGAGCCCACTGATAACAGTCATATTCAGAACTAACACACACTTGCTATGAACAACAGTGGAGCTGCCATTAAAATATACATTAGGAATAGGGAATCGTGTTTTAGATGAAGACAGTCGAAAGCCGAGAACTTTTAGTCAATACGGAGAGAGAAGAGCATCTCCCAGTGCTAGAGGTAAGTTGTTTTGTGTCCTTGATCTATCTACCGCATGTAAACAGGTGCCTATCCCACCTGAGTCATGACCATTTTCGACCATTATACCGCTCGGGCATTTCGACTTTCAGCGCCACCTATGGTGAGGGCAGTGCCCCAGTGATTTTTCGATCGACGATTGAAGTGGTGCTGAAGGGCATTCCGTAAGTCGGATGCTATATTGATGATGTATTCTTCACGGAGTCTGATAAAGCAGACTTCCAAAGGACACTCGAACTTCTGAGCATGATATCGAACTGTAAATGGCTAAGTGTCGTGTCTTTCAAAACAGCGTGACATACTTAGGCCACACTCTTACCGCAGAGGGGATCTATCTCATGGAGGTCAAGGAGACGGTCATTTTTTAAGCACTTGAGCCCACCGCAGTGACAAAACTGAGTGCTTATTTAGGTATGCTGACTTCTATTTTAAGTTCCTAAAGAATTGTTTCCCTAACGGAGATCTGCTGTATCGGCTACTATAGGAAAGCACAAAAATGATCATAGGCGAAGGAATGCAGTCGGGCTTTCACCGCGACAAGACAGCTGCTATCTAGAAGCCAGTTACTGATATTTTACGATATAAATAAGCCGATAGCAATGCTTTGTGACGTGTCTGCGTATAATTTGGAGGCTGTTATCTTCCATGAAACGACTGACGGCGAAGAAAGGCCAATTGCTTTCGCGTTCTGAATGCTCACATAGGCCATGAAAAAAATATGCTTAGTGTGAGTCCGAAGTATTAGCTTTTATATCGGGCTTAAAATATTTCATTGCTACCTGTATAGTAGAATTTTCACGATCTACACAGACCATCAGCTGCTACTAGGTATTCTTGAGCATGAGAAACCAAAGCACACGTTAGCCGCAGCGCGAATGCTGCTGTGGGCTATGATATTGCCCGCGTACCAGTACCGTCTCAGGTACCATCGGAAAACGATGTTCAAAATTACACGCCCTTTCCAGATTACCGCAGCCTATCACTGCTGAGGAACTTCCAGAGAAATGTCTCGCGGTATTCCAGTGCCTTCTAATATCTGCCAATGAGGATGCGTATGCGACAAGGCGAAACAGGGCCCTCTCTGGTGTGGCACAGTTCACCTTAGTTGGTTGGCCTAGACACTACGCAGAACGCGGAGCCAAAGGCGTCGCGACAAGCTTTCACTGGAATAGATGCATGTAACCTGAAGTATTAGAGTTGTGATTCCGGAATAAATTAAGGATCGTGTACTGAACGTGCTGCATAAGGAACATCCAGGTACCAGTTGCATGAAGATGTTGGCTAGGGCTTTCGTGTGGTGACATGGAATTGATCTGGCAATTGAGCAACACGTAGCGAGGTGAGAAATCTGCCAAGCGGTTCTTCAAGCCGTCCAGCCCGTACCACAACATCCTTGGAACTATCCGGTTAAGTGTTGGTCCTGCGTGCATGTATATTTTGACTGCCAGAGTTCTCATGTATTTCTAGTGTTAGTCGATTTATGTTCTAAATAGGTCAAGGTGTAGCTGATGCCGTCGACGTCCACCTGCAAAACTGAGAAACTCCGCAATATCTTTGCAGCTTATTGCTTGCCGGAGGGTCTAGTGATTGATAACGGACCCCGGTTCCCGTCCTCGTTCTCTACCGAATTCTTGTCTAGGAACGGAATTAAGCACATTTATCCCCCACCTTATCATGTAGCATGAAACGGCGCAGCAGAACGCGCGGTGCAAACACTAAATAATGCATTGCTCAAGCAGTTGCTCGAAGGTCAGGTTTCGGGGGTACCATTATATGTGTTCCATCAAGAAGAGTTTTGAGAGCTTGCTTCTTCTCTACGGCAGCACTCCAAGCAGCAGGACTGGACGAACGCCCGCAGAGCTTTTCCTGAAGCGACATCCTCGGCCAAAAATGTTGCTACTCAAGCCCGACTTGCTCATCTCCATGCGACATACGCAAGCATATTGAAAGAGCAGCGCGATATGACGCGAAAGACCGAGCGTGTGTTTGATGAGGGGGCCATGTGTTCGTGAAAACTGTGGGCGAAGAGCGTGCGTCATGGGAAGAAGGCGTTTTGTCTCAATTGGTGAGTGCGGGGACCTACATGGTGAAAATGGGTAATCATATTCGCTTTGTACACGCCGGCCACTTGCGGCCTCGACATGCAGATCCCATCGCAGGTTCCGCGCGTACAATGCTGCAAGAGTAATGAAGTCTTCTACAGATGCTTCTGTGCAAGCGCCGTCAACAGCGACTGAATCGGAAAACTCTGCGACTGCACTACTGCACCGCCAAATACCGAGCAGCTGCAAGCTTTGACGGGTGTAACACCGAACACAGAACAGCGGGTCTTACGGCAGACTTGACCTACAAGTCGCCACAATCTACCGACATGGCACTCCCGCCGTTCACAACAGCGGAAAAGCAACCGCTTCGGCAATGCTCTGCTGTACGAAAACCCCCAGACCGTATCCGAATGAGGATTTTACAAAATAAACATTGCGATGGGAAGGAGAGAATTGTTATAGCACGTGATCGCGTGATGGCACCTGCCATATATCATGGTGCGACTGCATAGTTCCCAATGACTGGAAGACCAGCCGGCTCATTCCACTGCAGAAACCCGGGAAATCACCCCTCGGGCTTTCATATTATCGTCCGATAGCACTTGTCAGCTGTGTCGGCAGTGTTATGGAACGAATTCTGCTCACGCGCATTGAGTGGTACTTTAAGAGATACCAAGTGTATACAGGCTTTATGTCCGGTTTTCGACGCGGCCGTTCCCCTATCGACAACGTGGTTGATCTGGTCACATCCGTTCAGGTGAAAAAATTTTGAAAAGATTGAGTGTGGCGTTGTTTTTGGACATTAACGGCGCCTAAGAGAGCATTACACACCAGGGTATTATGGAAGCATTGCAAACCACTGAGATTAGAGGCCGTATGTTCACCCGGATACGCAGCTATTTATTAAGAGAGATCGCTTTTTATCCAGAGTCAGGACAGAACAACCTCTTTACACCCCAGGTGGTCTAAATTTCCGGAGTCCTCCACTACGGCGTCTCTCATAGTCTGAGTCGCTTTGGGACGTTAAACCCCACAAACCAAACCAAACGAACCTCTTTACACCGGTGCTCACGCGGAGTCCCACAGGGTGGGGTGCTGAGCCCAACCCTGTTTACCCTTGCTTTCTTCGGCTTGGTCGATTTGCTGCCACAATCTGCTCAGATGACCATCTATGCTGATGATATCTATATTTGGGCGTCAGGTGTGCCTCGTCCCCAAGCCCTTGCGAGACTTCAAAGGGCAGCATCAATCGTGACGTCTTACCTGCAGGGCCTTAGCATTTCAAGTGAAAAAGGCTCTCTTGTGGCCTTCACACGAAAATCAATGTCAAATTATATCATATCTCTAAACAGGAAATTCATTCATTATTAAAAAGCCATCGCTTCCTGGGAGTTGTCATCGACAGGAATCTCTCGTGGAGCCCACATCTGAATGACTTTAAAGAGACTACTTGCCATTGTCTATGTTCTTTGCTTCCTCGGGGGAAAGTCATGCATCAGTGCACTCGATGCTACAACTTTATCGATTATTATTTATGGGATGCAGGCGGTAAAGCCATCTGATATTGAACAACATCACGAAGACGAACATTCGGACTCTCCAAATGCAAATAGAGACTCATTTTTGCTCTAAATATTATCTTTTGGAGTGCATGTACCACTGCCTGCGATTTCTCGTCAATACACACGAAAACACATTTTCATGGAATGTCGCAACCAATAAAGCTCCAATATACAAGTGTATACATCAATAATTATTGTTTATTTGACTTTTAAACTTAATGACATTTGGAACGTGTGAACTTATAAAGAAGCAATGAATTGATTTCACTATAGTTTGAAAAAATAAATAAGCATGATAGCTATATTTGCGATGATTTTGGACTACTAGATACCGTACGCCCTTGAAACTTTGTTACGGCAAGGGGGTTCGCCACGACTGCATTTGTTTAGGTTGTGTAGTTCCGTGACCTTTTCAGAATTCATCAATTTGGCCGCCAATTTGTGTCATCCTAGAGATCTGCATAAAAGCAGAGTGCATATATTCCCACTCTTATTTATTCTGCGCTGATGTTGTCAGAGAAATGACGTCTGTTTTGTCTTTTTGACATCATATGAAGAAAAGTGAAATTGCGTTTGCGCACGCAGAATTCTACAAATTCAGTAAATGATTTCTTCCGCGAAGTTTCAGCCAGCACCTCATAAATGGAGATTAAAAATACTATTTATGGGCTGGAAGAGGCAGATAGCTGGCTGACAAAATGAAATTTTTCTCTTTTCTATGGGCTTCTGAAATTCCTTTCGTGCCTGTCTTCATTGTTTCTGTACCATGCCGATAAGCCCTTCCCAACAATGGGAAGTAATGCGTTTCTTTGTGATACCCGAAAGAGAGATTAAGTAACACTCAAGAGTAAAGAAAGGTATGAACAATGGAAACTGACGGCCCCGAGACAGTTTGAAGATAGTAACAGTCTCGATTCCCTTTATGCTTCATATAAGGCATGAGGCAGACCTGCCGAAAACAACTTGACGATTGCCTCTATTTTAGTTTGAAGCTCTCTGGTATAAAATATCGAAACGCAGATAACTTCATTATCAGTGAAGTTATTTGGAGAACAGTCACTTAGGAATTCAATTTTTATTTAAGCGATTTCTTTACAATTTATATATAATATTTACAAAATAGAACGGAGAAGAGGGATAAAATATTATATTTTCAATTCATTGCGTAATTCAGCGGCTCAAATATGCCCTAAAGGTAAAGCTCTACTGCTCATACGAATTTCCCAAGATGGCAGAAAGCTTACAAATGTCAGATGATAAAAATTATTTACGGAGCAGTGGTTTTAGAGCTATTTCTTTGAACTTGGAGCTTAGTCTAACGATCCAACCTGTTCAACAGAAGCGTATACAAAATTATGAATATTATGTTCAGTTCCGAATTTGTTCACGTGCTAGCAAAAACAGACACTAAAATGACGAAAATGTTCAATCTGAAACAGTTTGACCAGATTTGACCTAATAATTGATCTGATTCGATAACCTAAAGAATTTGGACGGTACGTCACATTTGTCGATATCGCCGATGATTTCAGATGATGCTGCACGCAGGGAAAGCAAGCTCGAAGTAACATGCCTCGATGCATGCCACTGATGAGAACAAACCGAATGATGTGCTCGCTTTGCGATGCGCAAAATCATTATGTGCATTTGCGATGGCCAGCAATGTTTTTATATGCCATGGTAGGTTTCAAAATGATGCACATTCTAAAGATTCCAACACGGGAAAACTTTGCGAGGTGTGCTTGTTGCACGACTAAGATTTCGTGGTTTGCAGCACCTTCACCTCGGGCTGTTTGCGATTGTGGCCATCAAACTTGGGGACGACAAATCAGCAGGCAGTGCGATCAGCATGGCGGTGAATGCTAAGGTGCCAGCTGTCATAAACCACGCGTTACTGTTATGCGCCGCGCGCGCCGCCGAAAAAAAGTTTTTTCGAGCGCTCTAGACAAGTTTTGGCAACTACAAGCCTGTTAGCGTTTATTAGAGAGGTATTTGGGCAAACTTATGGGCTTTCGGTTGTCGGATGGCAGAACGTATTACTGTCCCTTCCAGTTGTTCTTTCGGATCATTGAGCATATTTAGAATTGACACCTTGTACATCCCTTCACCTTAATTCTAGCTCGCCTAGATTGCCAGTGGACAGGCCACATAATCCTAAACTCAGCCGACCTACCAAACGTTTTGCGTAGAAAAGGGTAGAATTTTTCAATCTTCAAGAAAATGAATTTCCACAATGATCTTTACCTGTTGCGTCCCCGAGTGGCCTTTTTATTACACTATGAACCAACAGGCAACAGCACACGGCCGCCTTATTAAGCGAGTGGTCGGAGCTGTTTTGGAGAAACAAACAGGTGGCTGAGCAGCACGTTTTTGGCCAGAAAGTGGTCCGAGCACGAGGTTATATAATAAAAATAAGGCAAAGAAGAAAGAAAAATATATGTGCCATTCGTGAACTCAAGCACGAGATACGCTGCTGCAGATAGAAATAGCGAGTTGACTCATGTGGAAATAATAGAGAGGAGTAATAGGAGAGAGTACAAGGTATATGTATAGTAAAACTATTATTAACAAAATCTGCATACGAGTGTGACCCCGCCTGCTACTTTTTTATACCGCTCGTCATTGCGAGCAGTCCCAAAGATCGCGTTATCGGAGCTTCCTCGCCGCCGCCGTGAAGATGCCAGCAGTGGCTGGGGCTGAAGAAAAGGCCCCCGCCGCTTATGCGTTACTTCTGGCGGAACAATTCCTTGTCTTCCCCCATCTTTCTTCCCGGTCTCCTTGCCCAGAAGAGTTCTAGCTTTCACCGTGTGAAGCGGGCTTTTTTCTTCGTGAGTTTCAATGCTGGCCTCCCCGAACCTGCTTTCACACTTGTCTAACTGCGTGCCGCTCCGCGCGCATCCACTTCCCCCGTCTATGTTGCGTCCAATTTTTTGTTGGAGCAGGAGAGAGGAGAGGAGGAGAACGGCGTTCTGAATTCCAGGTCAGCGTCGTGTTTACAGCACGCTCTGGTTTTCTTGTCTGTTTGCCCCCCATCTCTCCTCCCCTAGCGAGGACGAATTTCCTCTGCACGTCTTCGCGGCTTGAAGGCTGTTGGGAAACAGAACGTGGATTCGAATGCCATGCCAACTAAAGCGGCAAACCTATGGTCGTCTCGCGCTCGGCCTTGCCAATATGGCCGACTAAAACTCATTGGGCCGACCTAGGCCACTTACCTCAGCCCGAGGTCGGGGATTGACAATGGTCTAAGAATGGCCGAATCGACCTCGGGCCGGGGAGTATGGCCGAGTTGGCCAGCCTACTGCCGCGCTAGGGTCATGCATGGGCCATGGCTTACCCACACATGGTCCAACCACTTCGGCGGTACTCGCTGTCCGGTGGTTTATCCACCGTCGGCAGCGGACCTCGGGCCAACGAGTATGGCCAACTCGGCCAGCCTACTGCCGCGCTAGGGTGATGCGTGGGCCATGGCTTACCCACACATGGCCCAACCACTTCGGCGGTACGTGCTGCCTGAGGTTTATTCATGTATAATTTGTGGTCTACTCATCCATGGCCTATGGTTTACCCATTAAAACGTCTGCAGTTCGATTGTGCATAAAAATTAGCGCTGTGGCAATAGTTTGAGATGCGCATCTTCACCTCCAAGCGAGTTTTAACTTTGTGGCATCAGCAATGGTGTTCTCCGGGCAGGTAAAATGCAACTCATACTTATGTAGCCTAAAAAAGCCTGTGCATTGACAAATGTATATTCAAAGAGCACTTTTTATTGGTTTTTCTTAAATATTCAAAACAGGCCCAAAGCCCTCCTAATAAAAAAGTGGCACTTACAGCTTACCAAGTTTGTGAGGCTTCACAGCAATTTATTTTGACCTTAAGCTTCTAGGCTGAGTTGAAGATGTAACGTTTCCCTGCTCGTTGTGCCCGCCGTCTCATTACGTCACTGTTACGAGCCATCGCTTGATTTCTGCCGCGGCCTTCCTGGAGAGGACGTCACTCAGGTACACGCTGCCTCTCTTCAGGCATCCTAGAAAATATACGAAAGAAAATATCAGCCTTTATTGCGTATTCATATGAATTTTCTAGCATGATAAAGTGGTAAGAGGCTGTCACACAAGCAAGTATAAGGACCTTCAGTGGGATCAGTGGTGATGTAGTCATCGAATGATATCTGAAGTCAACTGAAATATGAGGTGCCCCATTTTTACACATATATTGCTTGTCCAAGCAAGTTTGATCCAAAGGATACAAAAGTCTTTTCCGAGGCGGGCGAAGGAAACCAGATACATATTGCTGGAAGCTACCTTGAGCGCCACAGAAAAGGTTTTGTTTGGAATCCTTAATTGACATTATGTACCTAAATTAGAGACTAATGCCTTACACAATAAATGGTGTTGCTACTTTGAAGAGTACCGGCACAAACCACGTTTTATTTTTTGCAATAAACAACATTCACGTCTGCATTTTGTTCCCCAGATAAAAGTGGAAACCGCGAAAATAGAAAAATCATATTGCCAGACAATAGAATTGCGGCCTTGACTTGGCTCGACAGCCCTGTGTTGCGTTAGACCTATACATTACCTATGGTTTCTTCGTCCGCGCCAACACAACCGGTCAACAAGACTGTATTGTATTTTACTGCTGAAAATAATGTTCCACTCATGTATGCCCTTACCGATTTGTAGTCATTATCCGCATTGCAAAGTTCGGCGCGCTCACTGTAACTCGCGCTTTCATGTGCGCCAAAGGGCCGACGCGAAGCAACCATCGCCAGCATATCACCCTTATTCATGCATGGGGCCAGCCATCATAGCGATAGGTTGTTTCGTCCACTCAAAATTATGTTGAGAGCAGCACAATTCAGGTGCGCGAATGGGCTGGTAACGGATTCGGTATCTACATAACCCGGAATGTCTCTGCAGATGGAAAAAAAGGTACACATGAGGTTTCTAATTGCAAATATTGAAACAGGGGTTTCCGAACGTGCTGGCGGACTCTGTGTCCTATTTATTGTCTAATAAAAATATTTAGTGCTTGGATCGAATAACCTCACTTCCCTACGTACAAAATAAAAACTTACTGCGCTGTCCTAAGTGGCTGCTAGCAATGCGCCACCGATTTCCATCGCTCGTTTCTAATGGTTTATTTCTAACCCTTGGCTCAAGCTATCGAACACAGTGGGTGTAATGTAGCTTGAATAAAACCTGCATAAGATCATACATATGGGTAGATTTGTAAGGTTTACAGATTTCACTTACAGATACTACGAGAATCCCGTCACTGTGGCCTTTCTTTAAAATTGACGCATAACAGCGCAATATTCGTGGCTAAACAAAGTACTCAACGTATTAATTCAGCTAAGCTAGTGCAGCTGTAACAGAAAGTGATGGCTGGTGACAGCGAAGGTGTGCCTAGCTTTCAAATTTTCTTAGATGGCACAACCGTTCGAAATTTGGAATTTTAAAAATAAGCCCTTGACATTGGCTTCCCACAGCATATATATGGTTGCCTTAGATAAGAAACATAGTTGAGGTCCCATGACCATCTTTTGTTTCCAATGAAATATTTATAGGTGGTGGGCAAATATTAGTTACACAAAGGAAATAACCTTAGTTTCGAAGATACGGTGTAGTTTACTCGAAAAAACGACTGCACGGTATATCTTTGGAGGTAGAAAACGCTGTTTTTGCCATTTCAAAATGATGCATGTTTGATACCATAATTTTGTCATCCACTCAGTTCAGTTCAGGCGTTCAGTCGTGTCCGACTCTTCGTGACCCTATGGACCATGTCACGCCACGCTTTCCGGTCTCTCACTATCTTCTTAACATCACATAGCTTCATCTGCAATGCCTCGAGAATGCCATCTAACCATCGCGTTCGCTGCCTACCCCTTCTCCGGTTACCCTCAACCTTTCCCAACATCAAATCTTTCTCCAGCGACTCCTCTCTTCTCATCAGATGACCAAAGTAGCTGAGCTTTAACTTTAGAATTTGACCCTCCAATGAGCAGTCAGGGTTTATGGTCGACAATATCGACTGATTTGATCTTCTGGCAGTCCAAGGAACTCTTAAGAGTCTTCGCCAGCACCACAATTCAAACGCGTCAATTCTTCGGCGGTCAGCCTTTTTCACAGTCAAAGGGCCACCCAAGATAGACAGGTCACGGCAGAGAGTTCTGACAAAATGTGATTCACTGGAGAAGGTAATGGCAACCCACTCCAGTATTTCCTGCCAAGAAAACCCTATGGCCAGTCACTGTCATCCACTATTTTTTACTAACTAAATATAAGCAGGTTTTACATTTACAAACACTATTAGAAATCCGTTTTGTTTTTGCAAAAATTGCAAACTTTGCTTCAGGAGCGATGCACTGCAAAAATATTCATTTTTACCCATATATACTGGCATATGATGCTTAGATTGGTTGCACTAAATATGTCTTCATATCCTAACGCATGTTCTTAATTCCGGGCAATATTTGGAGCTCCAGACCACTAGGTGTGTTCTTCACAACGCATAAAAAGTTCCCAAAATTCGAAAACAGCAGTAAAGGGCAAATTTGCTTCAATTAAAACCAAGTTCATCTTCGATTTCCATTCAAATCCATCTCAAGAATCTTCAGTACCTCAAAAATTTTACGGACTAAGAAGTGTTGCCTTTTACTGTTTAAAAATATAGCACTAAATAATAAACCGAGCGCTTGTCCTGATAATGGCCAAATTCAGCCTGCATTCATGCAAGATCCAATAATATCTTGGGTTGAAACTACTTTTCTCCATTATCTAGGTTCCATTACTTATTTCTGGAGAAATATGAAGCTCTAATTTGTGTTTTTTTCTGAATTTTATTTTGAAATCGGACAAAATTTTAAAAATGGCAAAATAAGGAAAACTGATTGGAATTGAAGAAACGGCCTCAACATCAATTTTTATCGAAATCTTTGGAAACAATGCAAAGTACTTTGTTGATACAAGTCAGTAAATATATTGAATTCTGCAAAACGTAATATTAGAAATATAAAGATGCCTGTTTTTATTCTATAGACGTGCTTATATTGCTCCCCTTTATGCAGTAGGCATCAAAACTTAAAATTAGTATTTGCTAAATGTAGTTACATTTTATCTTAAGTAAAATTTAAAACCTTGTAAACGCTTATAAACTCTTTTTCTGCTGGTCGGCAAAGACAATATAGATTAAAATGGTGTTAATTCGCTATTTCTGTCAATTTCATGGCAGAACACAAGTGAAAGTTGAACTTTTTCTCTGTCCTGCATTCTTTTATATTGCTGGGTGCAGTAGTATTCAATCTAGTTTATTAATACATTATTCCATTTCTAAGCTTTGACCATCACTAACAATACCATATTTTTGAAGATGATTTTTCAATGTGTAATTTTATATAATTACAAACATAATCTAATCGCTTTCCAGCATAATAATTTTGGTGGCGTTACAGAGAACACACATAGCAACTTTGAGCTCCAGATTCTGTCTTAAATTAACAATATAACCTGCGTAATAAATACAAAATATTTTAGTGCAAACAACGTAACGCAACACGCTGGTAGGTAAGGTTGAAACATTTTTGCTGCGCGTTGCTCTTGAAGCAATGTTTGCGATTTTTTACTAAATCAACTGCATCAATGAAACAAGCTTTTAATATTTCTTATACGAGTAAAAGTAACGTAGATGTGGTGAGAGAAAAAGAACTGATGACAAAATTTTTGTGCGCAAGCAGCAGGCCTCCAAACGTGCAACTTTTTGAAATGACAAGAACGGCGTTTTCCAGCTTTAGTGATAGGCGTTTTTTTTTTTTTTTCGGCAACACTACGCCGCATCTTGCAAACCTAACGGTCATTCCTTTGTGTCGAGACATTAGCCCACGACATATGAAAATTTAACTGAAAAAAGAAATGATCATGTCACCACGATTACTGTTCCTTTCCGAATACATCCATATTTGTTTTCATTTCGTCTCTTCAAGCAGGCTGGTTTAGGCAATGCGGTGAATAAAAAAAATAATAGGATATATTAAAGATTTTCGCGCTATACGTTATACCTAAAGCCACCTATATTGTCACTACTGTCATCCGTTATTTGTAGCTGAAACAACATCACAAAAGGAATTAGTTTGCATATTGTTCGCGAGTTAAATAGACGTACGAGATGATACACGTATACTTTGTAGAAGACAGTTTAGGAAAGAGCAGTTACAAACTATAGGCAAATAATGCTATGATAAGGAGCATATGTATTACTCCGGTTAACAGTAAAAAAGTAAAATTTTAACATATTAATATATTCGACAAACTATTGCATGTTCACATGGGAACGCAATTAATGAGCTCATCCATGCATCTAATATCTATGGGCATTAAATGTATGGATGACTTCGTTTTATTCCAATTCGTGCGTCACTCAAAATAAATGAACGAGGAAAAATTTAGTGTGTACACATATTTCAGCGAGTATACCGCAAAAACATACTAAGGTGCTTCATATATAGTCACATCACCCAGCAAGTGAAGTGGGATAACCGAAGTAATCAGACACTCACCCTGATCAGCATTTCACTTTTCCGCCATCTTTGTAAGTTTTATGCAGGCTTTTCTGCTGATTATCCTCTTCTTTATTCCGCTTCCAACCACAGGACACAGATCTCTAGGGGTGTCAAACTGTTCGTTTTCGCACCAGTGATACAACTCAATCAATCCATTTCTACGTTGAAAAGACTCTCGATGCGCACCTGGAAAAAATGAAAGCAAGTATGTGTCGGCGAAATCATTCACCGGGATAAAATAATATTATTTCAACAATGAAATCAAATGATCACACTCGGAGCAACAAGAAAGTGGTGGCGAGATAGAAATTGAAGCAATGATATACGGTTGCTTACTGAACAAAGCCAATAGCAAGAGCTCCTGCGTCTATAATAATTGGGGAAAAAACATTAAGGCACGTTTAAAGGTGCATGCAGCAGTTACAGTGATGCAGTGTTACCTTTCTTTTCACTGCAGTGATTGGCATAATTATTACAGCAATTGCTGTAATATTTGTGTCCTGCGTGCACGTTGATTACTTTGCAGTGACAGGGGCGCAGTGCACACGCGACTTATGCGCCTTTTTGCTTGTTTTGTTACTTTCCTCCGCCTTCGAAGCTCGTCTTCTAAACCGCCTCCCATTGTCGCCGCTTCCTGACAGCGCTCTCACCTGAAGGCGCGTGCTCAGAAGGGGGGCGTCGATTAAGAAAAATTTGAAAAGGGGCTCACTTGCGCTGTACACGGCTTTCAATTCCTCAATATAATATTAACCATCATGAAAGGGGGAGTTTCTATATGACTGAGTTATAGCCTAATCATCAAGCGGCATCACGCACGTCATGTCCGCCCCACTGTAAAATTCGCTGGCACAGACTGCACGGACAGTTTTCAAAACATCGTCTGTACATCTGAAAACAAAAGCCTGCCCTTAACTCCTAACAAAATCCAAAAACTGAGCGAACATGGCTTCCTGCGCACAAAAGAGACGCTGTCCAAAATATATGTACAAAGCCGGGCGCGTAGTATCATAGTTACTAATTGATTGCGGCACGCTGCGCAGTCAAACAACTTCGCGCAAATGGCTGCCTGCAGTGTTCTGTCGCGCGTTGGTGGCACACACACCTGGTACGCACGGATTCTCTATGTTCGGCGCAAATGCTATTCATATCGCAGCCAGCAAATAAGTCCACGCACTTGCTTGCATGTAACCAGGACTAAACTTCTTGAAGCCATGCTTCGCGCAGTTGTTTCGAGGAGAATACGGAAAGAGAACATTATGGACTGGTAGGAGATTATACGGAACCAATTATGAAGCAATGGCATGCTGCAAAGATATATACTCACGGTCTAAGATGACGGCGTTCAATGAGTCCGACAATGCCGATGGCTTCCCGCCTTTGCTGTAATCCGTACTCCGACGACATTTCACAGCGCTGCTATTCACAGATATGTAGCAAGCACAAACCGGAGCACAAGTAGCATATATAGGCGCAAGAGAAAATTATGCACAGCACCATGAAGAAGTATATAATGAGGGAAGAAGTTAAATAAAGGCATAAGAAGCGGTCACAAGACTTGTAGCGTCGTCAACAAGCTCTGAAATGAACGCTTCGGGAGGAGGCCACACAGCCGCGCAGCTGGGGATGCTTTCTGTTGTGTCTTGCGCGTAGACGCGTCGACGAGGGGGAACAATGAACCGCTCAACCAGTGCGCGATTCCCGAAGCGGTGTTGTGTTCGCAAGGGCTGCGCGTGGGAACGAAGGACCAACGACCCTCTCGACATTCCATTCCTCCTTTACCCCTGCCTCTCCTGTCTGCATCGGCCAGCCGTGCCCAGAGATTGGACCGCGCCGATGAGCGGCCGCCAGCGCGCAACGCTTGAGTCGAGTTCTAATAAATATATTTTTTTGTGTGTTCGCAAACGTATTCTTTCTTCAAGCCAACCGCGGACCATAACATTTTATAAAAAAAATAGAAAGCCTCCCCATCTACCATCCATAACCTTGCGTAAATAATTACAATTGGTGCATCGACAAATGCGCGCGTCAGCTTCCCCTCCCGTTCACTACCTATGATCGAATAAAGGATGGTCGTTCGACCTTTTATATTTACTTCAAAGTATTATATATTGTTGTGTGCTTACTGATTAGTAATGTTGACGAGGCGGAGTTCAGAGCTTCTCTGCTGTTCTGGCCAACTTTAGTTATAGATCACACAAATTATGTTCAAGTTAGGTCGCTGAAAATTATCTGACTAAATATATACATGTTTTTATTTGTATTCAGTTATTTTCGCTTTTCGAGAGCATCTAGATGGACGCCCATTGACTGAAATTAAGATTTTAGGTCCCCGGCCACGGCGATCGTCTGCGGTGATGGCCTCCCAGGCACTGCTCCGCTTTACGAAAAGAAGAAAGAAAGTTTGTTTATTCATGAAAACAGGTATTACATAAATAATACAGAAGGAGGTCCCAGAGCTCAAGGCTGTATCGGGACCTCCTATGGATGGATGTATAAACTTATGAAAAATATTATTGGTACAGCAAAAGCAGTCAAAAGAGGCAAAACCGGCTAACACAATATGGAAAAAAACAAAAAAAAAAGGAATTCAATACAAGCTTTAAAATTTCATGCGCGGCCGGTATTGTTAAAATAAATTATACGAAGTGATACATCTTCATACAAAGAGATACATATACAAAGTGATACATCTTCCCAACGGGCATATGAAAACACTCATGAATTGAATGTGAACAGCGGTAAGTATATAAAGAAAAAACTTGTTCGAAAGTTATGTGACACTATTGTGATAATACGGATAACAGTTGTTGTTTAAAACCGGACAGAGATGGTGATTGCTTGAGATGAGGAGGGAGGTTATTCCAAATTTGTAAAGAAGCAAAAAGAGCCGTGTGCTTGCCGTAGTTTGTTCGAACGGTTGGTAATAGAAAATTCTTGTCCTTAGCAAATCTTGTTTGATTATTATTGGTGAGCGCCTCCCTGTTGATTACAATTGAGGGTATGGTGTTGTGCACAGCTTTATAAAGTAGGATTGCGAGACTAGAGGTAATCAGTGAAGCGATCGGTCGTGAAGAAGTGATAGCGCTTCGCTGCGGTCTGAACTGTAGGTTATTATACGTATGGCCTGATTTTGAAAATGTTACAGTTGATATAAGTGTGATGGGTAAGTGTTTCCCCATGAAGTGATGCAGTCAATAAAATAACTATGAATAAATGCGTAGTAAAGAGCTATTAAAGTGTCACGATTGAAAAAGGGACGCGCTTTTAGTAGTGCTCTGATGCCAAAACCACATTTTTGTTTCAGGTTAAAAATGTGCTTATTGTATTCAAGGTTAGCATCCGGAGTAACGCCAAGAAATGTGCAATGTTTTGAAAGTTCAATGAAATGGGAATTAAAAGTAAGTGGTAAGATGTGTACGGGAGCCTTGCGATTGGAGCTGAATACCATGAATGTTGTCTTAGAAGGGTTGATCTGCAAGCAGTTACGATGACACCAGTTTAAAATATTATTGAGATCAGTAGTCAGCATAGATGTTTATGAGTGGATTGATTTATCAATAGCTAATATAGTAGTGTCATCGGCTTAAAGAAACGGTTCTGATTTAGCATGACAACTAGGTAGATCATTAATATATAATAAAAACAGCAGAGGGCCGAGAATAGACCAACTTTAGACCAACCAAGCACAGGCCTAATCGAAAGGCTATGATTTTGCTGTTATGTTAAGTGATATGGCTGTGATGACGTGATGTGATGTGACATGTCTGTGATGTGAATGTACTCACTTCACCCATCCCTCTCTCACAACTTTTATATCCACTCAGCTTTTTCCCCAAGTGTAGGGTAGCAAACCGGTTTCTTTTACGGATTAACCTCCCTGCCTTTCCTCCTCATCTTCCTCCTTCTCCTCCTCCTCAACATCAGCCCAGGAAACGAAATTTTCCTAATCTGCAGGCCTTTATTTCAGAAAAGGTTCATGGTGTAGCAGCAATAATTACACACTATGTTCTCAGCATAGTTATCCGCAAACAGCTAAAGCTTATATTTATATCACATTTGAATACAGAGATACGATCACGCTAATTTACAGAAAACAGTGAACGTTGAAAATTTCTTAGTAGAACAAACACAGATTTAACATTGTTTAAACTATTTCCACCTATTCTATAAGACCTCAGCTATCAAAATCATTAAAAACACCTTGCATAATTTTGTTGCGCCAGTAATTATGGTCACATCGATAAGGCCTTTGTCCAATTTTGCGCACCGCGCAGATCTGAAGATTCCACGGAACTTGTTAATCGTTCAAGGTTTTTAAATTTTGGCATATCATTGTAACAGGGAGAAATATATTTACAAAAGATGAATAAAGTTATAAACATTGAGGAACAGCCAAGGAGCCATGCAATGAGGGCCCCCCGTTCGACGCACGTCTTTTCCTTAATATTCCACAAACGAGCGCGTCACTTCGTCCTCATCATTCTCCAGCTGTAACAATATTTCTTCGCTCATTTTTTTTCTCGACTTCGCAAATTGACGGTGACAGACACAGCAATCAATCATTTAGAATCAGTTTTGTACGCGTCGAGTTCCTGATGCGCTGTGGCATCAGGCAACACACAGAGGTTTTTCGCAATTGCCTTCACCTTAACGAGGATTACACAAAAAGACGATAACGCTCAATGAGCAAGCAACGTATTCCAAACAATTTCAGTAGAATGGAAAAATTGTGAAGGGCATGGAAAACTGTCTCATTAAGCCACAGTGTTTCTGGGCTGCATTCGTTTTTTCGAATGACTTGACAGCGCACATTATTTTCATTCTTATATATATAGTTTCTTCCATGCAGTCCCGGCTAGCGTGCCTGCATGAAGTGT
>JAJIZL010048830.1:0-18532 GCA_023969395.1 Amblyomma maculatum
CTTACGGTGTTCGATGGGTAGAGATTTACTGCGAGCCGACTCTTTTTTTGTTTTTTTTTTTTCTTTTTTTTTTCAGGGAAGTGGAGGTGGAGCGGGCTGAAAAGACAGTCAATTTTCGGAAAAGGAAATGGATTTCGATTATTTCTCTTCATTCTCGCTCTACCATGGGTAACTTATGCCGGATTCCTGCATAACACGCTTCCGGGAGAAGTAAGAAAGTGGGGGGATGCACGAATCGGTGCTAATTAGGCTGGGCTGCATGCAAAAGGGAGCGGCATCCTTGGCCGAGATATATAGGAAATGGTCCAAGATGGCCCAAAAAGGGCTGGTTGCTCCGCGGGACGGCATTTATGATGCGGGGATGCATGGTATATATACTGCTCGCTCTATAGGTGCGCGTCCGCCATCCAACTCGTATCACTACCAATAATTACGCATCAGAATACGTACGTAATAAAAAAGGCACTCGCATACAAGCACGTGCATTGCTATCACCATGCTGCCAAGTAAGAGACCTCTTGGTGAGAGACAGAAAGCGGCTCATAAAATGGCAAGGAGAAAATTGAATGTGGACATTCGCTGGATGTCAGACTTGTATACTGCAACACAGACGGAAGCAACGTTTGTGGTGCGGTCAGAACTAGAGCTATATTAATTTGTACCTTTATATAATACTTCCCTAGTGCATGTTGATGTTCACTTCTGCGTAGCACGGTTTTATACTGCGAAACCATTTCTTGGCTTGTGAGTGGCGTGTGCAGCCCGTCATCAACCCCTGTCACCAGAGAGTGTCCGCAAGAAGCGACACTGAGAAAGAAAAACCGTGTCACCACCAAGAATCGAATCACCACCAGAATAGATCAGCTTCCTTAACTCTTAATCCAGATCCACGTACGTGTTAAAATGTTCCAGTTGTAAGTGGAAGTTCCACTTTTAACTTTTAACATGTATGTGGAATCAGATTAATAGTGTTGGCTCAGGCACGAGGCAACTATATTATCGCCGCAGCCGATCACGCCTCGTGTAAAACTGCAACACTATCTCTCTCTGTGTAGTAAGCATCGTCGTCAATTGTTCCAACTGCAAAACAGTCTCGCGCTGTGCAGTGGACATCGTTGTCTTCATAAAGTTCTATCTGCGCCGAATTCCTTCATTTAGCCTAGGTAAATACGCCATACACATACGCTATCTGTCACGAGCGCGGTCAAGGTCCGCTAGCGTAGTGTCGGGCAAATCCACAGGCGGCGTGGCAGAATTCGCAATGCTCTCGCATTACTGCACCTAAGACGACTTAAGTGCACCCCTGAAATTTTTATTAATTTATGATATTTATTTATTTACAATACTGCGAACTCCTGAAGGAGCAGAGTGGGAAATACATTGTTACAAGACAAAAAAAAAAAAAAAAAAAGTGTCGCGCTGTGCAGTGGACATCGTTGATAGTAGTACTATCAGCAGCCGGCCACTTCCTTTGTTTAGCTTTGGTAAGGATCCAGCATGACATGAAAAAAGAAACACATATCATGCCATGCTACAATCGCAGAAACAAATTTTTCAAAGTTATTCAGGGAGACAACAGATTTATCAAACTGATTCCATACCACCAGTTTGCCTCTATAAACAGTTTCCCTCAGCATAAACGTATCTTTTTTTTTTTTTTATAAAATACACGTTTCGGCCATCGAAAGGCACAGAAAATAAATAGAAATATATGCGCAGCCAATTTTCGTATGCAACTATATCTGCGCTTAACTTTATATAGCAGTAATGTGCTAACTTTCAGCACGCAGCTCAAAACATCTGGCCCCGCAAGAATTTTCTTGTATTGATATCATTGACTGCGTGCGCACACACACCGCACACACACACGTGCGCGCGTATCCAAATTTTTAAGACAAAGGTAATTTGATATATGTAGATTTAGCCCAAGGAGTGTATTGGGGGTTACAGCGGACACCAGGTAAGAGGTAGAATGTTTGAATTAGTTTGCTAATACACTAAATGCGTTAGTTAACTTTTAATTTTCCTTTTAGGAGTTGTTGCTTTAGCAGAATTGGAGCTTGTCCTCCAAATTGGAAGCGCCGCGAAACGAAAATTAAAAAAAGAAGAAAAAAAACTTTTAGCGCTCGTTACAAGGCCCGAAAATGTCACCCTGCTAGGCGTTTTCATAGAGTAACACAGCGCCTGTGACGTCGATCGCTCCACCTAGCGATTTCGTCACACTGCTGGCATCACCTGAGTGCCAGCTAGACGGTCGCGCGGCGGCTTGCTGGCCAATTAGCTTCGACCGCGGTTTCGCTGATAGCCGCCGTGCCGGTACTCAATGCGTGCACACAGTCACTGCGCTTGCAGTCCGGCCTTAAAATCATTCATTGGCCGAGTGATTTACGCCAGGCGAGCCCTCTGGCGCTATTACTGTGCGGAGTTGCCTGTTTGGGTCACTTAAATGTCACCCAGACAGGCAACTCCACACAGTAACACAGTGTAACAGTAATAAATGAACCTTGTGATGCGCGTTACAGCGCTACATTTCTTTTCTTTTTTTTTTTTTTTTTTACAATTTAGAGGACGAGCTCCAATTCTGCAAATACAACATGCGAACTAATTGAAGCCTTCTGTCTCTTGATGGTGTCCGCCGTAGCTACAGTATAGCCTCAGGGCTAAAACTGAACTATGACGTCAACAGTTTTGTGTGCGGTACAAAGCAGTAAGCAATTTTCGGACTCTTTCGAGGCGTATAGTATAGGTTCTTTTCGATCGATGATTCGAAGAAGTAGAAACTTGCACCAGAAGTGCGCCTCATCCGAGGTGGGGATGAGAGACGATGAAATAAGGATAGCGACAGTTCTCGAGGAACAAAGACATTGACTGAAGTTTATATGCAAATACAATATTTACAGCAAGGTTGTGCAAAATAAAACATGGTTCTGATAGCTCAGCATAGCCTATCATGTACACATCAAACCATGCAGAGCTCCAAACGGTCGACTGGGCTCTCGGGCGTAGTTTTCATGCCTCGGGACCCAGTCTGAGCACGTCCAGTTGCCGCAAGCATCAACGTGACAGGTCCTTGCTACTTGCCATACGTATCCCTTCGCCTTAACTAATACTACCAACTCTCTCCCAGGATCTACAGTCTTTGTCAAAAGTGTATAGCCCAGGGGGTCTGCTTCTGATGCACTTCTTGTGGCATGTAATGCATTTCCAGTGTTCAGAATCAGTTGATGGTAAGAAGAGTTTTTGTCCCACCCTTTCCATTTGGAAAGACCTCCACTAACGCTAAATCAGCGCCGCTACATTGCTCAAAAGCAGACCCCCCGGGCTCTACTGACAAAGGCTGTACATATAGCAAAAAGAGCGTCCAACTAGGTACGACGTACGAACGACATGGGGCCCCCAGATTAGCCATTCGGTGCCATAACCTTCACAGCATATAATAATAATTGGTTCACAGGAAGGGAAAGGCGCAGTATCTGTCACACTTGTAGCTGTGGACACCTGAACCGCGCCGTAAGGGAAGGGAGGAAGGTGGGAGTGAAAGTGGAAAGAGAGAAAGAGGAGCCGTAGTGGAGGGCTACGGAGTAATTTCGACCACCTGGGGATCTTTAACGTGCGCTGACATCGCACAGCACACGGACGCCTCTTCGTTTCGCCATATGCAAAACCCTCTTTTGCAGAGAGGGGGAAATCACACACGAGAACACTGCATTCCCTTCCTCCGTGCACGTGTTACACCTATACCGTCTGACATCGCACCTGGTCATTTCAACGCTACGGTTGTCAACGTCAATTTGTAACTCTTTCGCGCCACCGCGATAAGTCGCCGTCGCCTTGGCACTCCGGTCCTCCCGAAATCTGTCATGTCGGTGACTTTCGCCCCAATGAGCCCGTTTTTGTTGCCGAAACGGCATGCAACGAACTCCGTCCCAGCAAGTGCATGCCTCTTCTTTCTTCTACACGGGCCTGGCCGGCAGCCTCGACGTGCCGTCTTGGGGCTCAAAGGCGTCACTAACTTGTCCGGTAGCGAAGTTCGAACGCTCATGGAACCTTCGGCAGGGGGGCCCATGCCCGCAGCGCGATTGTTTGCAGGCCTGCAACAAAGGCAATGTCGCCTCTGAAAACGCTCCAGTTACAGTGTAATACCAAAGTATTTTAGTACACTGTACTCCAGTCGTCACTCATCAACTTACGCCTGTTCACGGCTTCGGTCGATACCGTGAGCCTTTGTATTATCACAAGGAATCACCGCCACCGGGCGCTGGCACTATATCACTGACCTCTACACGATTATCTGAAAAGTTAAAAAAGAAATGAAGATTGCCTCGCTGCGCTTTGATATGGGATGCTGAGCACATGTGTACGGTGCGATAATATACTCGTATATGCATACTTATTCCAATCGCTGGCTCGATTCGACCGTCACGAATTAGTATTGCATCATGCAGGATAATAGAGCATGTCTTACATACACGTACGAGACGTCGAAGACTGAGGGACGACATCAAATCATCTAAAAATGTCGCCATCTTCGTGTTTGTTCAACGTAAGCAGAACGATAAGCTCTTTCAAGCACGTGAGATACCGACCCTCAGACAGCTGAAAAAAAAAAAAAGAAAGAGAGAGAGAGAGAGAAGAAAAAAAGAGAAAGGCTTTCTGTGCAGCTTTTCCAGCGGATTCTTCCGACTGAACTTTTTGGTATGGGCGCAAATAGCTCTCAGCTTTGCAAGTGGCTCAAGTTTCGGTTCGGTCTATGTAATCAAGTGCGGCTGTACTCAAAGATTCGTGTGAATTAAATAAGCATGTACTTCAGACTCTGCGATCGACCCCTTTTTTCCCCCTTATCTTGGCTATCATCTGCCAAGCTTAGGCTGTGTAACATTGCAATCTGTCTTCTCCACCTTCCAGTGTGAATCGCGCCAATCCGAGGACGGGCGTACAAATATGCGCTTATAACGAGAACGGAAACTGTAGGCATATTATAAATGTATGCATTAAACACTAAAATACAAAGCTGCAGCAGAGATGGCGCCTTTGCAGAGCCTCTAAACGGCGATACTATTACCGTTTAAAATGACTGGCGTCAGTGACAATGATCGCGTTATATTTCAGTGGTGAAAAATGCAGTGTCGTGAGAGGGCCTTATGGGCAGTCTGATCTCGACAACAATTCAAACTGAAACATGAAAAAAAAAAAAAAAGTTTGCTTGATTCATGTGGCTGCCAATTAAGCAAAAAGTATTTCAAACACTGGATGATAACGGGACCAAAGGATCAGTAAACATTGAACGAATATTCGAATTAAGCGAGTTCGAATAGACGAGAGTACATTGTATTAAGTACGAGAAGGTATAAGAACACTCGGTGGAGCCTTCTGCAAGGTTTACACGCGCGCGCTGCTGACCGTTGGAGAGCGAAAGAAGGCTGCGAGCATTCCCAGTGGCTGATTCATGGCCCGCGCTTGGCTAGCCCCTGAGCCGCCTTGTCCGCCTGACAGAGTTGAGACAAAGCCGAGTGGCGAGGCGGGCAGCAGCCAGCGCCCACCGTGCACGGGGTCAGCCGCCGCACAGAAGCAGGCCCCGCTAGGCGCTGTCAGTCTGACGGCCTGTCAGCGCGGCTGCAGTGACCGATCTGCGTCCATGACACCGTCCCGCGGACGACGAGAAAAGTGCGCGCAGGGACCCGTTGTTATGCGCGCCACAGAGATGCGCGGACCAAAGCGCGCGGCTTGTTTGCATCGTAGCTGAAACAACCGCCGAGTTCGGCTTCCCGTCCGTTTCTGTCCTGTTCTTTTCTTTTTTTTTTTTTTTTTCTATGCCCTTTGGGCGCGCGCGCTACAACGAAGGGTGCCTCGAAGGAGAAAGGAAATACGGTCGCCCTGCTCGCATGCAGTTGCCGTGCAAAGCTGTTCGTATGCAGGTGACCACTGACTGCATCAGTCAGTAAACGTGACACGAACACGCCAGCCTAAATGACCCTGGCTGCATATGCGTATAGCCGTGCACCAGCTTCTTTCTGAAGGGGAGGGAGTTGTCACCTCAGCGGGAATCAGACTCGAGAAGAGGGCCTTTGAGCTAGTTATCTTATAGCATCTCACTATACTGCTGGAGGACGACGTGCCTTCTCTCTGCCTTCCAACCCACAGAATGGAGCATGAAGCTGTTAGAGACAAAAAACACTAAAGCAAGTTTCCTCCAAACGCTCTTTATCAAACTTTCTTCAGTTTGTTCTGAACATGACCATATACCGCACGAACACACAAATATTACCATCAATGAGTCGATCGCAGACTGAATAAGGAAAAGGGGGAAGCGGGTTCTTTACTTTCTTTTATTCATCTGCCCTTTGTGTTCACAAAGGGCTTAACCTGGACTGACACTTTTTTTTTTTTTTTGCCCCTGTCTTGGACGGGCCTCTGAAATAGGAGCGACTGAGTAGGCGGTTACGGGCATCAACCACACAGTTACGCCGCAGAAGGGGTGGTTTTCCAGAAAAAAATAGTAATAAAAAGAGTCAGATTGAGGGCTAATGGTGCCGTGCCGTTAAGAGGGCGTGTATAATTATTTGCTGTCCGCATTTCGTAATAAGTTATCTCCGCCTTTACTCATGCTCTGTGTCCGGCGCTCCACAGAGCCTTGGCAGGAACGGAAAGCGAGCGATTCAGCCTCAGAAACTCAAGGCGGTAGGTAATTTGCGGGTCGTTAATCGGCGCAAAATGCACGCGCATACTCAAGTTTTTTGAAAGCAAACGCTCAAAATCTTGCACCTGTTCCAGAATATGACCAAATGTAAAGACACGAAGAGAAATTCCGTCACTTCCTTTTCTTCAGCGCTATTTTTCCTTAATACGCACCCCACAGTACTTGACCGGCCTGGCTTCAGTTACTTCGGTCGAGGAACGTCGCCTGACGAGTGGTGCATCGGAGCGGTTAGTGTGGCAGCGTGGCGACAGGTGGCGCCACATACCACGTTGCTTAGCATTGCTTGCAGTTCAAAAGCGACGCGAGGCAGCGGTGGTCGGTCGCCGGCTCGGTGCGGTTCGATATTGGTGGGGAGCAAAACGGAGCCCGCTGCCAGGAGCACCCAGAAAGGAGGGGCGCGGCGCCTCCGCCGCAGATGGCTGGTAAGGAATTCCCTGCCTGCCGAGGGGTTCCGAATGAACAAAGCTCCCCTTATTTTCCGAGCATTTGCGCCAAACTGCGTTGGAAACGGAGCCGAGATATGCGGGCCTCTTGAGCTCGTGTTGTTGGGCGGTTACAAAAGTTACCTCCATGCTTCTGATGTGTTTGTTATGGACATCTTGTTTTTCTTGTGTGTGTGTGTGTGTGTGTTTTTTTTTTATTATTTTTCTCTGCTGTTAAACAGTTCAAAGTGCCGTATAATGGGGCAAGGGATTTCGTGGCATCCATAAGCGATACCGAGCGTGATGCCGAGCACCACTCTGCTTTAATCGCCGGACGCTTGTTTTTTATGCTCGCCCTAACATGGCCAAATGGGCCGTACTATGATTTAGTGAGTCAGTTGTCTGCCGATTAACATCTTCTACATATCATCTTCGTAAGGCGGTAAAAATCTACGATTGTGCGCTGTGGCCAACCACAAGGTATCGTATGTCGTTTACTGATGGGCTCAGGTTATGCGGTTGAACTGTGCATTAGTGGTAATGGACGCAAAGCTACAACAGGTCAGCATTATGCGACAGACCCTGCAAAAGGGTGCGTTGAAACTTCGTGTACACGGTATCTTGGACCGGGCGCGCGCAGGCACCAACGGAATCATGCTTGGCGCTAACAGAAGCAAAAGCATACGAAAAAGAAATGCAAACACGCCTCATAACAAGTATGACTGGAAATAAAAATGCAAACAGTGCCCAAAGCAGCTATTGTGCAAGAGACCCGGAACGCACGCTTCTGTCAATGCGAATTAAGCCGAACTCAAATGCTTCATACTCCCGAAGCATTTTTTTACGTATATAATTAGCTACGATTGAAAAAATAGAAAAGAAGGTTTGGTTCATCGGGTTTAACGTTCCAAAGCGACACAGCTACTTAGGCTATGAGAGACGGCGTTGTGGAGTTTCGACCCCCTGGGGTTCTTTAACGTGCACTGACATAAAAGAGGCATTTTAATTTTACCCGATCGCTCCTCCGAGGAAACGATTTCTAGGAAACTGCGCTTAATGTGACCAGCGGCTGCTAATATCGGCGCCCACAGTGAACGCATAATTAAAGCGCACCCTCCACACTAACGGCGGAGACCTCACGCATGTTATGAGAACCGCGTCATACGCTTGCAGCCACATTTCTTTTTCAGGCTGCCGAAAATAACAGCAGCTTTAGCGCGTCACATCGAAATACCGCTCACAGTTCAACACCATCACGCGATTGCGGGAGCGCGTTTTCCTTGCCGCTTATACGAGCTCGTAGATTTGCTTCGATGAGGCAGCTGCTCGGCCGGGACAATTGTCGATAGCCCTCGGTAGCGCCTCCCGAAGACGGCGGTCGCAGAAACTAGATGCTGTCGGGAGCGCAAAACACGAAAGGGCGGAATGGCAGACGAGGCGCGCAAGCCCGAAGGGGAAAGAAACGGAGGAGAAAAAAAAAAAAAAAAAAGCCGAACGGGCTCTCCCTCTCGCCTTTTCTGCTGAGCGAGACCCAAGGCGCTCGCAGGTCAATAGCCGACAGAGTCGGCCTTTCTGCGAGACAACCCGGCGAAGCTTTTCGAGGCAATCGCAGACAGTTTTGTGAAATATACCACGCGGTCATCGCGGCGAGGCGGCTTCCAACGACAGGTTTCGCAGCGCGGCCCGGTGCAAGCCCGAAAAACAGTCATTTCGAACTGGGGTCAAGTCCAGCGGCCTGTCCGGCTGGCAGCGTCTTTTTGACACACGTTGCACTCTGTCGCAGGCGGCACGGCAGGCCAGGTCGCGCCCCGGCGCGCAATGTGTATCATCAAGAATCGCTCGCGTGCCAAAGCGGCTTCCTCGCACCGCTCGGTGCGCTGCCGTTTTCTTCCTCGAGCTGCCCTTCGCGCTGCTGGGAAGGTTTCGGCCCTCTATCGAAATTTACGCTGGGCGATGAAGGCTGACACGCTGAGACGCAGTTAATCGGCGAGTGGTTCTCGACTCTGCGGTCCTGAAAGTGGGCGGTGTTATCCCCTCGAACGTTCTGCTATATATGCCGGTTATAAAATTGCCTCACAAGTGTAGCCCCTTCCGCGTGGCATGGCACGCGCGACGTTAACCCTTTAATGCAGATATTATGAACGAATGGAAGAAAAAAATAAATAAATGCTGCCATAGTGTTCTAGCTGATATCCCCACATTCGAAAGGCATTATTAAAATTCTGTTCCAGCGTCCTTAAAATTTTATAAATCGGCATGTTACCAATTAGTTACACCACTAACAATCGGCCAGTTTTGAGCACAGTCTGAGCTGTGTAAAGAAAAAAAAAAGATATCAAACTAACTCGGATGCATATATACAAGCCGAAAAACTTATTTTTATCCAACAGTTGTACTTTTGTGCCCCCAAAAGATTTCTCAGGAAATGAGAAGTCAATTTTGGGACGCTGGCTGGAAGCTTCCTCTTTTCTTTCACATATAGCTTCCTCACAGATTTTTAAGTCATACATTTTGACCAGAAACTGTTGGCTTTTCATAGCATATGTTGACATCATACTACATCCTATTACAGCTCCTTGCAGTAATATGTACACGGCTTGAGAACGGTATGCCACAATTTCTGCGGTGCAGTAAAGAAGCGTTAACCTTTTCAGAAACTGTCTACGGTTTCGGCATGCTGTCCCCATTGCTCACGCTAAAAGATAGCAACTTTCGATTTGTATGGGTACAAGAGCGTTTCCTATGTGGCGCAGTAACACGAGGAGCAAAAGTACGTTATTGATTTGAACAACTTGGACGGAGGCATGCTTCAGTCTGCTGGTCATATATTGGCGAGATGACGAAGACAAGCCCAATTCGCCTGAACGTTGGTCATCGGACTTCCCTCCTTACGAAGGTGACAGTTAAAAAAAATCGATTCTCCTGCCTTTCTCCTAGCGTTCACCTGCACATTGCTTTTTCCTGCGTCCTTGCATGTATAGCGGCATGCACTCAAGTATGTTCACTCCATGGAGAGCGGCATGACGCGTATATGTTGAAGCGGCAACACGTCCGTGAAGTTCTGCCAGGATCATGTACTTCGGGTACAGACTTTAATAAGGTAAGTGTATTCAGGGTTGGGTTCGCGCCCCCCTCCCCCCCCCCCGCCCTTACTAACAATCGCGCGTATAGCCCTTTTCAGAGATTTTTTTTGGGGGGGGGGGGGGGGGGGAGTTGAGGAGTTTACACCAGAGTTAGCGTGCATCGATAAGATGTGTTCACATGAGGTGGATTTGATGAGAAAGATTAACAGTTCCCTCCCTCCTCCTAAGCGAGAAATTGTCCGTAGGAAAACCATATTGAAGCTCATTTTGCGGTTATAAAAGTTCAACGGAAACATAGTTGAAGTGGACACCCCCAACCAGTCCCTCAAAGAGCTACCGATGAATCCTCCTATGTTATGAGACCTCACTTTGACTCATCGGCCTCCCATCGGCTGTCCCTTTCGAGAAGAAAACGTGAGCCCATATACAGTTACTCCGTAAAGAGAGCCAAAGTATCGAATACTCTAGAAGATTTCTCTTTGTACGACGGACGCCTTCCAAAATATAGGGCACTGCAGCCGTGCATTACTGTTAGTTCGATGTCGAAGTCAGAGAAAAAAACAGATGAGGTTCTTAATCAGTTTCCAGAAAAGTTGGAAGAACGGACATTGCGGTCTCACTGCGTGACAAGGTATAGTGCGCCGTGGAAAACGTCACACTTCCTGTTGCCTGAGGGAGGTCGAAACGAGAGGGTGGAGTGGATAGCACTTCTTTTAGCTCACGAAACCTTCGACATGATGTTGCGCGAGGAACGGAGAGGCAGTAATCAGAAGCCCTGTAGTACGAGAGGCCTATTCCACAGTGTCAGTGTGTCGGTTTCAGCGCAGGCCGCGCATCTCCGGTGTCCTAATCCTTACACGCGCCATGGATGGACCTAGTTGAAGCTTGCCTACACTTCTTGCGTAAAGACACTCTACTATAAACAGCGTCAGTATGCTGACGTCATGAGCAGTACCGAAACATCGGAGGGATATATTTCTGTCAATGCAGCATTTTGAAGAAGATGCAATAACGGTAGACCTGCAGACGCTGTGTAAGACTTGTACCTTGCGCCATTCAAGCTCTCAGATCTTATGTTGAGCCCCATACTTTTTTTTTTTGTCCATATGCTTCAGTACTGTACTGCTGCCAAAGTGGGGGCCCGTGGCTTTGTCGAGCTGTCAAACGACCCACGATAGCAAATAAATTGAATTGAATCCTGTAACTCCGCTCATGCGACTTTATGCATTTGAAAGACACCTATAGAGAATACTGTGATAGCGACAAGACTAGTACAAAAAAAAAAAAAAGTCACTGCTGAAGAAACGCCTGAGAACATCTTCCATATTCATTCGTTGCCCAAAAATATATCCATTGTGCACACTTTCTCTTTCGGACAGCTTTCCAAATGAAAATCTCAACCTTAGCTTTCTTCAAGAGAGACGGGAACTGAGGAGTGGGGAAGTATGTGGTCCAATCTTAGTGAATAGCTAGAACGCATATATATACGCCCATCCTTTTCTACTTTCAACAACCGAGACGTCTCAATGGGAACGACAGAATGTCGAGCGCTTCTCGTTTTCCCACACAAATCTCTCGGTCTGTATGCGTTCTGCAAGAGATAGTGCTCAAGTATATGGTTCGGTGAGGACACTCAAAAGGCTTTAAAGCTATATATGGCGATATGGCATACATAAAGGGGCGGTTCACGTAACTCGCACGCGCCGATGTCACCGCCTCTGTGTTGCACGCGACTCGGACTCTGCATGTACTACCTGATTACATAGTGTATGTATACCCGGATGGCTGGATTGGCATCGCTGCCACCTGTACAAGCAGTCAAGGCCCGCTACTCCTCGCTGTGTATTCGGCGCCTGCGTGACTGTGGTAATAAAATTGCGCGCACGCCGCAGTGGCTGCCCGTTGTCTCGGAAGGCGGGATGAGCCGCACGCGACTCCTTGAGGTCCACGCACTTGGGCGTGAAGAGGCCGCGGAGGCGGCAGAGGTGAGATGATAGCGAGACACGCCATCGATGCCCCGATAGGTGGTGCACGCTCGGCAGCGCCCATTACGGGGGCGCCGTCATCGTTGTCCACGCTTCCCCAGCGTCCGTAATGAACGGCGCGCGAAACCCGTGTCAACAGGGCGCCGAAGCCGTGTCCGCGACTCGTTCTCGCCGCGTACACGCCTGTATCTGCATGCACGCCCCCGTGCGCGACATCCTGTTGTCTGCGCGATTGTCCCCGATCTGTAATCAGCCTGGGCGAGCTACGCATGCTTCACTAGGCGCGCAGCTGTACAGCGCGTGGCACCTGGCTAGATCAGCGCGTGCATATTCATGGGTTTCGGCGCCCCGGCGTTGGGAAACGGGCTTCGACGGGCGCGCGCCGCGGCGAAGCGCATTTCGCCAGCATCCCCCGAAAGATGTGAATACAGGCCTTATTAAGACACGACAGTTCCGGCATATATATGGGCTTCGCCAATCCCCGGCAAGCATTGTCCGCTGAGAAGAGGCGCCAAACGGCTTCCTTTCGCCTTGACTCGTCACGGGGGCACACATGCATGCGGGTCGCCATTGTATCCCTCGAGCGTCCCCTCCGGTTTTCCCTCACTGCCTGTTTCCTTTCTTTTCTTCTTTCTTTTCCCCTTTAACTCGGCACCAAAGGACTCGGCTGTACGCGCTCGGCGACGTTCGTCTACAAATGGTCCACGCGCGCAGGTGTATACGGTCCTCGACACCGCATCACCCACGGCGGCTAACATTACGTCAGATAAGCCATTTCGTAATCAACTTTGAGGAATCTGCATCGGTTCAAGCGCGTTCCGCCTTCACGGCGTTGCCAACCGATGAACAGACTGCATCTCATATTCGTTGTGCTGGAATGCAGGACATCCCCGTCTGAACTTCTCCACTGTGCTGATTCCCAGACCCGTGTGCGTCGAAGCGACGAAGACGTATACGCTGAAATTGGTCAAAAAGTATTATCTCTTCTGTTGCTTTGTCACCAATTGGTGTCTCTGCGTGCGTCAGATATAGATATACGGGAACGTGCGTGAGGCTGGAAGGCCTGCATTACCTTAATATGTATAGATATATATTGCTGCGAGCAAGAGATTGTATACGAACAACTGAGAACTTTTCTACTCGAATGGAATCTCACCGGGCTTATGCACGCAAGAATATCTGTATTGCGCTGCAGGAAATGTGTGAGGTGGCACTATATAGCACAAGACAGAAAGGCGCGGATTTTTTCAAGAGCCACACTCTAAACGCCAAGTGCGGGTGAAATGGGGCTAACTGCAGTAGTTTAATCCTCGCGACAAACGACTTGTCCGCAGCAAGGAGAACTGTGGCTGATGACGTCCTCGTAGTTGTCTCTGGGGGAGTTTTTTGTGACCGGAGGAGGGCGAAGTGTTTTATGCATACATAGCACAGCCGCCATTTCCCAAGCCACCGACCGCTGAGTGCCTTTCAGTCTGTTCTGGCCCGTTGGTGCCCAAGTTGCAAGTTTACCATCGGCAAGAGCACAGTATAGAAAGTGACATTTCATTTTACAGGTACAAAATAAACTAAGCATAGGTAATACAAGCATACACAATACACATTGAGAATATGCTTTGTAAAATATCAACGGGGTACACTGGGAGGTTTTGGGAGCCCTTATGGCCTTCTTATATACAGGCCATATTCGGTGTATGTTGGTTTTGCAACTGTAACTCTGTACGTACATGCTATTGTTATTATGTCCTGCCCTACTGAACCAAACACCTTTATCCTTACTCTTCGCGCCCTAGTGTTTTACTTTGGCCTTCATAAATTAGCTATGTGTTTAGGCTGCTTGTTATATGCATTACAGCGCTGTAGAAAACAGCATGCGTGCGTGAAACACTGGAGGAGTTGCGTAACATAGTTAAGGTAAATTAGGGAGTGATTACCCGTTAGCGTGCACCTATAAGCGCAGCCATGCATGCGTAAAGGAAAGCTTCCCTTTTCTTTTGTACCCATATGACTGCTGAGAAGAACGCGAATTAGTAATTAGTTCCTGGTTGAAATCTACTCCACCTTGAAGGTTTTCTTTAAATACATTGGGATATTTGAAGTCGGTCACATCAAACGACCTACTCTGAGTGTTTGAAATCGTGGATTTCGAGCCTATCCGTGATGATCTTGGAAACTTTCGTCTGTATACACAGGCCTTTCCAATACATAGTTCTGTAATAGATATAGAGGCATCGCCTTCGGGGATGCTCTTCAGATGGCTTTTTTCGTATACCTTGGTTTGTTTGGTTTACGAAAAGCTTCTTTTGCGCAGTATAAAACTGCGTTCGTTGGCTGTTTGTTGAAAAAAAAAGAAAAAAAAAAGCAGCATCTCTCGATTTACGCATGCAGTGCATATAAATATAGGGATCACTTTGCAAGCACCCCTAAAATGCAGCACGGAATCGGGAATGAGATAAATGCATATCAGTAGGTTATAAGCAAGCAGGATGCCCAGCCGTTCACAAGCTATAGCGCACCAGCGTTTCTGTGTAAGCGTCCAATGTGAGCAAGGTAGGACTTGCATTAATTACACTGATGCCCCACTCGATCATAACGACGACTGATTTAGGATGCATTGTGAACAGCTATAGCATGATGTTGAGAGATTTATCTTAAAATGGAAGCCATCTATTCATGTGACCGATTTGGTCATGGCAGAGTTCATGAGATTTTGAACAGCCGTCAGCTAACTTTTTACGAGTGTGCTCAGGTACTTCAGTGATAACTCGCGGCCAAGTCGCCTGATACTGATGCACGGAGCGGGCGCATTTGCATGAATTTAAGGCCATAGGAAAGGAGCCTTGGGTTTAAGGTCCCAATGCAACAACGGCTATGAGGAACCTGTACTAAAGGGCCCCGGTTATTTCGACCCCCTATAGTTCTTTAACGCGCACTGCCATCGCGTATACAGTACACGGGCGCCTTGCGTTTCTTCTCCATTGTGACACTGCCGCCGCGGCAAGAATTGAATCCGGGTCGCTGCTGACTGCATCGTTCACGGGAGCGCATTTCTACACAACGCTCTGCAATCTTTACATTAATAGAGCAAGCAACTGAGCAAGTATTGGACACAGAAGTCACCGAGTTGCAACACAACAGAGTAGCCGGTGCCCGCTGTGGTGCTGCATGGAATAGAGGCGACGTTTTGTGCACAATGCTCGGCTGCACCTTGCAACGCGGGCATGCATGCAGCGTACACAGCGACGACCGCACAAAAACGAAACTGTCTCGTTTGGCGTTTGTGGGTCGCCGGTAACAAACAGCACGCACAGAACAAATGTCCCTCATTCATGCCGCAGTATTCTTTCAAGTACACCGTATACAGAATGCCGTAGCAAGCTCGTATAGAGTGCACTGACGACAGCTATCGAAGTTTCGAGGCATCACAGAGGGACATCACACACAATGTGAACCAGATTCTCCTTACCGTCTGATTACACAACTTTTGGTCTCCTCCGATGTTTATGTGGTGCGAATAAGATCTTTGAAATCAGGCATTTTATGCTGAATAAGTTTCTTATGATTTTTCATGGGGCAGAACCGTCAGGGTAATAAAAATGACAAAAATGGCAGCGAAAAGCAAAAGAGGCGAGGTGGGTATATGTGGCATAAATATAAAACATACACTAAAATGGCAACTTCCCACAAAAGCACGTGTGCAGCACTAGGTCAGGCGTCAAAGTGGTTGAAATGGAAACTATACAACAATGGGGTAGTCACCCGTGCGATACCAGTGATATTCCATTCGGAAAACTTTAGAAGAAACAAATAAAAAAACATTGCTGAAAACGGAATGCTTGTACAAAAATGCTCGTCTTTTTTTTTTTTAAATTTCTGGAGCCCCCGGGAAAGATCCATGCAATATATATATATATATAATATGTATGTTTGGGTCTAAGGGAAAACATCATTATGGGAAAGGCCTCTGCCAGCCTGTGTGCGCAATGCATGCCTTCACGATACAATAAATACGATAAATGATACAACCCGCGTGAAGCGCAGATAAGGAGCAAGAAAAGTGCTTGAAGCATGAAGTGCAAAGTGGAATTTCTCAGATTTTTTTTTAAACGTCGTCAAGAACCCTGAGATGTCGAGATAAGTCCGACAGACGGATATATTTATCAGCGTGAGGCCTGTTATAGTGCACTGTATGACAACTGATAGAGCCAGTTGGGTTGAGGAAGCCCCGATTATTCTTCAGATGTCTCTCAGAAAGAGCATTAAAAGAAAAAAAAAAATATCGCATTTGATGGCACAGCATATGCCGAGTAATATGACCTCTTTCTTTATTACACCCATTTTGTTGTGCACCCGTATTGTATACTGCAGTCAGTGAAAACAACAATGCATAGAGAAGGATGTATTGTGGCCCCGCCGGGGTGGCGCAGTGGTTACGGCGCTCGACTATTGTTCCCAAGGGTTCGGGATCGAACCCCGGCTTCGACGGCAGCTTTTCGATGGAGGCGAAAAGCAAGGCGCCCGTGTGCTGTGCGATATCAGTGCACGTTAAAGAACCTCAGGTAGTCGAAATTTCCGGAGTCCTCCACTACGGCGTCTCTCATAGCCTGAGTCGTTTTTACACGTTAAACCACACAAACCAAACCGATGTATTGTGAAACCAACCTTCGATGGCTTTATGAAACATTGTTGTCTTAGAAGACAATGCACAAGCTGATTCCTCTGAACCAAGACTGTTCTGCATAAGCAGACATGGCAGTAATTGAATTACAGGAATGGTTGCCATGGGACAACCGCGCTAAGTGATGCTGCTGCACAGAAGGAGGGAATTACAGTAATGAAATTACTGTAATTTGATTACTTTTTCCGGTAATTTGTAATGTAATGAATTACTTTTTGACAGTAATTTCGCAGCAAAAGTAAATTTCGAAGTTACTAAAGTGCGCCACTACTCCTTCAATAGACAACAAAGTAGAGTGCCGCGAAAGCAGGAGTGACGTGCGGCAAACCGAAGCCAGCGTAACGGATCGGCAAAAGGAGACAGAATTGAGCAGAACAGTGCGTCTGAAACCTTCTGTGCAGCAGGGTCACTTAGTGCGGTTATCCCATGGCAACCATTCTCCAAGCAGCAGTATATACAGGGCGCCAAGGGAATACCGAAGGGGCAGATGGTGCAAAGAGGCCGGAGTTGAAAACTAGTTGGGAGCGCGGCGCAGGGGCACTCCCTGTTGCGTCGGCTATGGCACAGTGGTGCCTGGTTACACTCGTCACCACGGGACGAGGGAGGGTGGCTGGGGGGAGACAGGCGGAAGGGTCCATGAAGTGAGCCACCGTGGCATGAACATTACTGAGTGCAAGGTGCCGACGTCGATTCTTGGGACTGCGGAATCAGTAAATAACCTAGCTTCTTCGGGCCCTTCAAATGGTGAAGACAAATATATACGGGCCAGCAAGACGCTGGGATCGCCGCTCATTTCACGACCATTCGACTATGCTTCTGTTTTGTTGTTTTTTTGCGATTGTCTTATTTTTGTAGTGGCAAGCGCTGTAGGAAAGACGGAAGGAATAGCTCTCTCAGACGGAATTTCGCGGGAAGATGAAAGAATGTGCGTGCTTCGCGTCTGGAGAACAAGTTTAGTTTACTAGCTTTACTTTGTTTTTGCATGGATGGAAACTAAAAAGTAATTTAAAAGCAGTTGAATTACTCAGCAGAAGCAATTGCAATGTAATTTCATTACTCTTTGGGAGCAGTAATGAGTAGTGTAATTTAATTACCTTCCTGCGTTTTTCAGCGAAGTAATTAGCAATATAACGTAATTCCTTTTCAAAAGTAATTTTGCCACGCATGTACACGGGCAGACTTGTACAGGACCAGATAGCTTCATAGTTAGTACCCTGACTAACTGTTCAATGCTATGCGTTCCTTTAAACTACATAAAATTTCCCAGTGTTCTTTAATCTGGATTAGTACCCACACCAATTTTACCACTCAGTGCTGCTTTATCGTTAAAACGAAATTCACACAGATTAACGTTTTTCATCTTTTTTTAATCTGTCCCTTTCGCCTCATTTTGCACACCTGCAGGTGTGCCAACAGTATATAAAGGGCCCACCAGGTAAACTTTTTCACTTACCAGCGTGTAGTGAGTAAAACGTATTTTGCCCGTGACAATTAACAGCTACAATCATATATGGCAAAAAGTAACACACATAACTTGATCATTGACTGACCGGGCGCGACAAGACGGTAGTAAACACACCACGAAATCGCATCCTTTACCTATATAGGCAGAATTTCACCACGTGCAACGTTATTTTCACTGTAATTACAAAAAAAAAAAAAAAAAAAAA
>JAJIZL010048832.1:3149-29886 GCA_023969395.1 Amblyomma maculatum
AGCAGACATAATCTGCAGTGCCACGTACAAGTCCACCTTCGTGTCTCGGCCGGTTTCAGTGTTAAAAAGCAGCCGCTGAATTAACCTCCCGCGGTAAGCGCGCTTCAGGCTAAGAATCACGCCCTGATCGAGAGGCTGTAAGACAGACGTGCAAATGGGAGGGAAAAACCTCAGCTCCGTGTTAGTGAGCTTGACTTCGTCGGAGTGATGCGCTGAACAATTGTCCAAAAGCAAGCAAACTTTACGGCCCTGCCGCTTCATGTCGCGGTCGAATGCCATCATCCACTCGGTGAAAATAGCGCGGGTCATCCATGACTTGTTGTTCGCCTTGTACTGCACAGGTAGGCTACGAGTTCCCTTAAAACAGCGCGGCTTGGCACTTTTGCCTATGACTAACGGCGGACGCTTGTCCGAGCCATCCATGTTTGTGCAAAGCAGCACTGTGATGCGTTTTTTGCTGTGTTTGCCGCCGTGTTTGCCCCTTGAAGTCGAGCGTCCTAGCCGGCAACATCTCGTAGAATAGCCCGGTCTCGTCGGCGTTGTAAATGTCTGCAGGCGCGAAGTTGCTTAAAATTCCGGCCATGTTACTCGCCTTCAAGCAGCTGCTCCATCCACGTCTGCTGACATTGACTCGCCGCACAACACTTTTCCAACGATGTTATGGCGGGCCTTGAAACGGTTTAGCCAGCCAATGCTGGCTTTAAAATCATCAATGCCAAGTAGGCATGCATAGTTCAAGGCTTTCTGCTGGACGATGCTTCCGGACAGGGGGACGTTGCTGGCTCGTGCTTCCACAAACCACGCATGCACTGCTTTGTCCAACTCTTCATGGAGGGGCCGCGTCACCTTTTTGTGCTTCGAGGATGTGCCTGAAGCAAGTGCCATTCTCACGCTGTCCTTATTGCCTAGAATCGTTGACAGCGAACTTGCAGGAATTCGAAGTCTTCAGCAATTGCCGCTTTCTTCCTTCCGCTTTCTGCTTGGGCGATTATTTGAGCCTTTTGCTCAAGGGAAAGAGTTTTGCGTTTTTTCACTTGCGTTGCCATCGTGTCCTGCGGATGAAAACTCGTCGTTGTCGAAGAGAAAGGCAGCGAGTGAACAACGCGACCACGACACAAAGCCAAAATGGCGGAACTGCAATCACGTGATTTCATGCTTAATGTGGCTTTGGATTTGACTTGGACTTCTCGCCAATAAAACTAGTTTCGGTTTCGATTTTGAACGCGAAAATTTCGTTGAAGCGGAAACGCTCTGCAAAAATGGTTCGTTGTGCAGAGAAATTTAGGCCATTAATTCTTATAGGATACTCGCGGGGAATAAAAAATTATTCGTTGTCGCGGAAATTTCGTTGTGGCGGTATTCGTTGTGGCGGGATTCAACTGTAATAATATCTGTCTCCTTAACACCGGGAAACCAACCTACTGTTCATCTAGTTCCGGAAAGATGAGCTGTATTGATTTATCCCTCAGCTCACCATCAATTTTTACAGATTTTAAATGGGACGTTTTAGATAATCCATACGGAAGTGATCACTTACCTATACTAATCAGCTTAACATCTTCACCACAAATCATCCCATCCAAGCCGCGACGCTGGAAGCTGCATTTAGCCGATTGGGCACTGTTCCGAGAGAAGGCCAGCCTAGAAAAAATTACTCCAGATAAATATAATATAGATCAACTAAACGATGGTTACACAAATTGTATCCTTACTGCAGCACATATAGCAATTCCTCAGTCCTCAGGAGTGGTGAAACAAAATCACAAAACCTGGTATTCAAAAGAATGTAAACAAGCAAAAAAAGAACAAAACAAAGCATGGGGAATTTTTCGCAGATACCCAACACAGGACAATTTCGTCAAGTTTAAAAAAGCAAGAGCAAAAGCCCGCTACATCCGCCGCCGCGCCGAAAAAGCCTCCTGGCAGAACTATGTAACTTCTATAAACAGCTCAACAACATCAAAACAAATGTGGGAACAGGTTAGAAAGCTAAATGGCAGCTACTCTCCATTTACCATTCCCTTTCTAACAGCCTCTGGAGTACAGACAACTATACAAGAACAGGCCGACATTTTAGGTGAATACTTTTCTGAAGTTTCCAGTTCATCACACTACACTCAAACATTCCTAAAACACAAAAACACAGCAGAGAAACAAAAACTCCCTACAAGTAGTGGTACAAAAGAACCCTATAATAGCTTAATTACACTACAAGAAATAAAAAATGTCCTAGCTGCCGGTAAACAAACTGCACCTGGTCCTGACCAAATTCACTACAAAATGCTCGCCCACTTATCCGAACCTGCCATAGAGGCACTATTAAATTTTTTTTAACAAAATATGGGTCCTAGGAAAATTGCCAGAGGCGTGGAAAAAAGCTGTTGTCGTACCATTTTTAAAACCCGGAAAGGAGCCGACATCTCCTAGTAGTTATAGGCCCATTGTTCTCACCAGCTGTTTAGCAAAATCATTTGAAAGTGTTTTAAACATCGGACTAACTTTTGTTTTAGAATCTCATCAACTTTTAAACATTCATCAGTGCGGTTTTAAAAAAGGATGCTCAACAACTGGCCATCTCGTGCGTCTTGAAAACACTATCAGAGAGGCTTTTATACACCGACAGCATTGCCTTGCCGTTTTTTTTGACCTTGAAAAAGCATACGATACAACTTGGAGGTATGGGATATTGCGCGACCTAGCAGATTTAGGCATATGTGGCAGAATGCTAAAGGTTTTAAGTGACTTTTTGTCACATCGGTCGTTTCAAGTACGTCTTGGGACCACTTTATCAAGAACCTTTCTGCAGGAGAATGGTGTGCCCCAAGGGTGCATTTTAAGCACCACACTTTTCGTTGTAAAAATGAATTCGATTAGTAAAGTAATACCAAATTCCGTAATGTATTCACTCTATGTGGACGACCTTCAAATAGCCTACACATCATGCAACATGTCCACATGTGAGAGACAGATCCAATTAACAATAAATAAGCTAACAAAATGGGCCAGTGAAAATGGGTTTAAATTTTCTCCGCAGAAGACAGTGGCAGTTATGTTCTCGCTCAAACGAGGCATACAGCCCAATCCTACCTTACACCTAAATGAAATCAAATTGCCCATAAACAATAACCATAAATTCTTGGGAATTACTTTTGACAAAAAACTCACTTTTCTCCCTCTCTCCCTCACATACAAGCACTAAAGAAGAAAGCCTCCAAATCCCTAAACATCCTAAAAGTCCTTTCACGCAAACATTGGGGATCTGATAGGGCATGCCTTTTGCATATATATCGCTCTGTTGTGCGCTCCTCCTTGGACTATGGAAGCATAGTTTATGGATCAGCAAGGAAATCATATTTAAAGAAATTAGACCCAGTGCATAACTTAGGCCTCCGCCTTGCTTGTGGTGCATACAGAACGTCTCCTGTGCATAGCCTCTATGTTGAAACTAACGAGCCTTCACTGAAAGATAGACGAGCTTTACTTACTTGCGCATATGTCCTCAAAATAAGGACACGGAAAAAACACATCAGTTACCCAATTGTCACAACTTGCCCCTCCCGAACAATATTCTCAAATAAGCCTCAGACAACAAGACCTTTGATAATGCGATTTGAAGACATCTGCCATGAGCTCCATATTCTGGACACCTTGCCTGATGTCGCTCAAGAAAATAGGCCCCTGGCCCCATGGTACAACTTTCCAACAGTCTGTGACCGCACACTTACACAGTTCAAAAAGAGCGAAACTCCTACAGAATATATATTACAAGAATACTAAAAGAGAAATACAGAAAATGCACAGAGTTTTACACGGATGGATCAAAAACTGCCTCCTATGTTGGCAGTGCTGTAGTGGATCCGAACTCCAAAAAAATTATTCGACTTCCTCAATGTGCATCAGTATTTGCAGCCGAGTGTTATGCTGTCCGGGTAGCTATAGCAAAAATTGTGTACGAGGGCACGGAGAACAGTGTTATCTATACAGATTCGCTGAGTGTGCTCACAGCTCTAAACTCCAGAAATGCAGTCATGCCATTACTCGGTAACATAATACACGATGTAATAAAGATATCAGCCCAAGGACATAACATAATATTCTGTTGGGTTCCAAGCCACATGGGCATTGAAGGAAATGAGAGAGCGGACGTGTGTGCTGCTCAAGCAGGCAGGAAAGAAATAGAGAAAGTAAACATACGTTATAAGGATTGCATAAAGTTAATTAAACGAAAACAAAAGGATGTATGGCAGTCTATATGGAATAACCAAGAAAGTAATAAATTGCACCTCGTAAAGCCTATAATAGAAGAATGGGAAACAAGCACTCATCAGGAACGCTTCATGGAGGTTACAGTATGCCGTCTGCGTATCGGGCACACACATCTCACACATAATTTTTTACTGATGAAACAAGATAAGCCTACATGTGGAGAATGCGGAGAAGTACTCACAGTAAACCACATCCTGATTACATGCCCAAAACTAGAGACACTACGGAGAAAGCATTTCACTATTTTTTATGATCGTGCCATCCCTTTCCATCCCAAATTACTTTTAGGAGAAAGAGCAATAATAAACTTAACATGTGTTCTTAGTTTTTTAAAAGAAGCAGACGTTCTGAATAAACTATAAACTTTAACGAACCTTCTTCCCCTTTTCAAATAAGAACAGATTTTAACCTTGCTCTTGGCGCATGATAGCCTCAGTTGCTTATGCGCCATAAAACCCCAATACAATCCAATGCAGCTTCACTCGGGAATGATCTTCCTAGCGTCATTGCCTCAATCACTTATTGTGAAGTCTTTTGTAAGTATGTGCGTAACGTTTATGTTGCATAATGTTACATTTTTGTTAGTTGTAGTTATTTTGTATTTGTCACCATTTGTGTGTATGCTATACAACCCTTTTTTCTGCTTACCCCGCAGGGGGCACCTTTTAAAGCAGGTGTTTGCGTGTACTGTGCGACACCACGGACCCCGAGCACCCACGCTTAGCCGTGCGTGGCATCGCCGTGTCTGGGGAAAAGGGGATCCTGGTGGTTGAGCCGATGCCGAGTGTTTGGACCTTTAAGGCCCCTCGGCGGAGGCAACACACCACTTTGGCCCACGCTTCCCACAGACGGCACCTCCGGACTGACCCACCCGGGGGAAATCGGCAGTCGCCTTTTCCTGTCCTCCCCTCCATCTTTTCACTTTCCTATCCCCTCTCTTATAACTGTCCTGTCTTCTCTTACCTTCTTCGTTTCTTCCTACTTCCAGGCGGCGAGGGTTAACCTTGTGTGGCTAACCACCCTGAGTTACGCCATATTGGGCTATAGTTATGGTGTACAGCTGGCGTGGGCTGGACTTGATTGCCAATTCCTGTCCCGTCCCCTCGTTGGGCTCCGTGGTGGGTGGCTGGCACCGCAGCCGAACAATATACATTTTTTATGGCTTCCTCTTCTTCTTCAACTGATAGCCCTCCTTCGAAACGAGGGTGCACCGAACAAACTGCCCAGTTCTTTTTGAAAACAAAGAGCACCTTCCCACACTTTCATGTAGTTCATAGTGAGCACTCAGAAAAGACAGCAAGACAAGCCTCACCATTCATTGTTGCAAAGACACTGACTGAAGCTATAGGCAAGGGTGACAAGATCAAGAAGCTTGCAAATGGAGACCTGCTGTTGGAACTTTTATATCATCATCAGTATGAGAAACTCGCAGGAGTCAGCGCTTTTGGTGACATTCCTGTTGTGATTAGCCCACATCGTTCTTTGAATACTGTTCGCGGTGTTCTTTCTGACCAAGATTTAAAGTACATGACAGAGGAGGAACTGCTGGAAGGGCTGAAAGAGCAACACGTGACAAATGTATACCGAATAAAAATAAGACGTGACAACAAAGAAATCGAGACTAAACACTTTGTCCTTACCTTTGCACTGAGCGTACTCCCCGAGTCTGTGGAGGTGGGGTACACAAAACTCAACCTGAGACCATACATTCCGAACCCACGACGTTGCTTTAACTGCCAGAAGTACGGTCACGGTGCTCAGAGCTGCCGAGGCCGACTCGCTTGTGCAAAGTGTGCTGCACATGAGCACCAAACCGATGACTGCCAAACTCAACCCCATCTCTGTGCAAACTGTCAGGGCAACCATCCTGCTTATTCGCGTAGCTGTCCGGTGTGGAAGACTGAAAAGGACATAATCACTCTAAAGGTAACAGAAAACATCACGTTCACCGAAGCACGCAAACGATATTCAATCCAACACCCTTCCTATTCCTCTGTGGCGCAGCAGGGCGCGGCACCACAGGAGTCTTCAGCACCTACCCAGGCCACGAAAAATGAGTCTGGGGTGGTGCCATCCGCGCCCCTGGTGGAAGTAGCCGGTGCTACTCCACTACCCCCAAAACAGGCTGCGCTGGCCCCCAGGTCAGCGGGCCCGAAGGCCTTGTCCCAAGGGGCAAGGTCAAAAACAAGTGTATCCGTGCCTTCTGCACGAAGGTCCAGCACATCTGAAGATGTGATGGACACATCGCCCCCTTCGCCTCCGCAGCAGCGGCGGCAAAGTTCTCTCGAGCGTAAAAGAAGGGACAAAGTCCCAATAACGGGTCCAAAAGACCCAACAACATAGATTTTCAATCCTATCCCCAACTAATCCGCCACCATGGCATTTTTAGTTCACTGGAACTGTCGCGGGCTTTTACACAACTACACTGATATAACTGACATTTTAAATTCATTTTCTCCAGTTGCGTTGTGTCTCCAGGAGACGAATCTCGGACCACAGAACAAAAACTTTCTTAAAAAATATCAAGTCTTCCGTTGTGACCGACAGAATTCAAGCAGGCTCTCCGGAGGCACTGCTATTGTGGTCCAAGGTGGCGTTGCGACACGAGGAATCAACCTTAAAACCTCAACTGAAGCTGTTGCAGTCACTGTGGTGCATTTTAAAACAATAACAATATGTTCTTTATACATCGAACCTCATTTCACTATCACACTTAATGATTTACAAGCAATTTTAGTGCAACTACCGGAGCCATATATCTTAGTAGGGGATTTTAATGCTCATTCATCCTTTTGGGGAAGCGAAAAAACGGACGCCAGAGGTCGGATTTTAGAAGATTTTATTCTCAACAACAATGTTTGCCTCCTGAACACTGGCAAACACACTTACTGTTCTTCAAGCACTGGAAAAATGAGTTGCATTGATTTGTCTTTTTGTTCACCAAGTCTTTTCACTGATTTTAGATGGAATGTTATTGACAACCCTTATGGAAGCGATCATCTTCCCATCATTATCAGTCTAACATCGTCACCATTAATCACCTTTACTAAACCACGGCGTTGGAAACTGTACCTAGCCGACTGGGGACTCTTCCAAAAACATGCCGCTTTAGAAAAACTCTTCAGACAGCCTCGATGTCAACGAGCAAAATGAAAAGTTCACAGAATGTATCATTGCCGCTGCTCATTTAGCCATCCCCCAGACGTCGGGAATTGTACGAAGGAATGGAAAGACATGGTATACAAAAGAATGTAGGGAGGCCAAAAAGAAGCAGAACAAAGCCTGGGGAATTTTTCGTCGATACCCTACACAGGAAAATCTAATTAAATATAAAAAGGCAAGGGCTAAGGCTCGAAATATTCGACGTGATGCTGAAAAAAGATCTTGGCAAGGTTATGTGTCTTCAATAAACAGTTCCGTCACAGCAAAGAAAATGTGGGAGCAAGTTCGCAAACTCGATGGCAAATTCTCTCCTTTTGCAGTTCCTTTCCTTACACCTCCTGATGCACAAACAAGTATACTCGAGCAGGCTGACCTATTGGGAGAACACTTCTCTCATGTTTCTAGTTCCCTACATTACACAGACTCCTTCTTAAAGTATAAAAACACAGCAGAAAAACAGAGACTTCCTACGAATGGTTATACCAACGAGCCCTACAATAACTTAATTACAGTTCAGGAACTCCATAGAGTATTAACTAATGGCAAGAAAACTGCACCAGGCCCCGATGAAATACACTTGAAATGCTAGCCCATCTGTCCGAACCTGCAGTAGAAGCACTCCTGAAATTTTTTAACAAAATCTGGGTGTCAGGTAAAATGCCTGATGCTTGGAAGAAGGCTGTCATTGTACCATTCCTGAAGCCTGGAAAACTGCCAAACTCTCCTACTAGTTACAGGCCAATAGCCCTAACTAGCTGCCTTGCCAAATCATTCGAAAGCATAGTCAATACCAGGTTAATGTTCATTCTCGAAGCTCGTGAACTCCTTGACACCCACCAGTGCGGCTTCAGAAGAGCTTGTTCAACACTGGATCATCTAGTTCGGCTTGAAAACACAGTCCGAGAAGCCTTCATACATAAACAGCACTGTCTCGCAGTTTTCTTTTATATGGAAAAAGCATACGACACCACCTGGCGATTTGGGATACTTCGCGATCTGGCAGATCTTGGAATCCGCGGCATAATGTTGAACTTCTTAAAAGATTTTTTGTCCGACCGCTCGTTCCAAGTATGCCTCGGTTCTACACTCTCGAGGAACTTTACACAAGAGAACGGAGTACCGCAAGGATGCATATTAAGTACTACACTTTTCATTGTAAAAACGAATTCCATAGCCAAAGTAATCCCACAGTCTGTTATGTACTCACTTTATGTTGATGACCTCCAAATCGCATGCACATCATTCAGCCTATCGACGTGTGAACGACAGATACAACTAGCATTAAAGAAACTGAGTAATTGGGCAGATAAAAATGGATTTAGGTTCTCGGCTCAGAAAACAGTTGCAGTTCTTTTCTCTCTGAGGAGAGGCCTACAGCTCAATCCCACCCTGCACCTAAATGAAACCATACTCCCGATAAAGCAAGAACACAAATTTTTAGGACTAATGTTTGACAAGACGCTCACATTCCTCCCACACATAAACAGCCTGAAAGTCAAAGCCTCTCGAGCTCTCAACATCCTTAAAGTACTCTCAAGGAGACACTGGGGCTCTGATCGGACATGTCTTCTCCATATCTATCGCTCAGTGGTACGCTCCTGTTTAGATTACGGGTGCGTGGTCTATGGGTCAGCAAGACCGTCATACCTTAAACGGCTGGACCCAGTACATAACCTGGGTCTGCGTCTTTCAACTGGTGCATACAGGACATCGCCGGTGGCAAGTCTGTATGTAGAAGCAAACGAACCGCCACTAAAATACAGGAGGACCATGGTTACACTTTCATACGTCCTGAAAATTCGCTCGTTACCAAAACATATTTGTTACTCCATACTTACAAACTGCCCCTCAAGAACACTGTACATCAATAAACCTCGATCCATCAGACCTCTCGTACTCCGTTTTGAAGAGCAGTGCCGGGAACTCAACTTGCTGGATGCACTTCCTGATATTGCACGGAGACATGACCCACTGCCACCTTGGTACAACTTCACTGCTGTGTGTGACTTCACATTAACTCAATTTCGCAAATCACAAACACCGCATGAACACATTATACAAGAGTTCTTGGCATTAAATGAGAAATACAGTGATCACAAGGCATTTTATACAGATGGTTCAAAGACAATATTTCATGTGGGCAGTGCAGTAATAGAAGACAAACAGGAAAAAACAGTAAGGTTGCCACAGTGTGCCTCAATATTTACTGCCGAATGCTACGCCTTATCCCTAGCAATAGATAAAATAGTCAACAAAAACATCAAAAACAGTATCATCTATACAGACTCTCTGAGCGTACTCGCATCACTACATCAAAAAAATGCTACAGAACCTTTAATAGGGGACATAGTCCATTATGTAGTGATAACAAAAACACAAGGACTTAATATCAAATTTTGCTGGGTGCCAAGCCACGTAGGAATCAGCGGTAATGAGAGGGCTGATGCATGTGCCGCGGCCGCCTCCATTGCTCAAGTACAGAAGGTGAAAATTCCACATAATGATGCCATAAAATTCATACAAAGAAGACTGAGACAAAAGTGGCAGGCTGCATGGGATAACGAAGTTAATAACAAGCTACACCTAGTAAAACCAGTTATAAAAGAATGGAAATCATGCAGCCATCAAGAACGTTTTATTGAAGTAATCTTATGCCGTCTTCGTATCGGACACACCCACTTGACTCATAACTTCATCCTAGCAAAGAAAGACAAACCCATTTGCGAACACTGCGGAGAGGTGGTCACCATAAACCACATCCTAATATCCTGTATAAAACTCGATCAACTTAGAAAAAAGCATTTCCCACAGTTCTATGACAACTACATTCCCCTACATCCTAGCTTACTCTTAGGAGAAAATTCACTGGTTAAAACGTCTTCTCTCATTGATTTCTTAAAAGATGCCAACATCCTAAACCTACTCTAGTATATTAAAATAATCGCTCACTTCCTTTCAACAAACAGATACGCAAACCCCGAGTTTGGCGCATGATGGCCTTAGCTGCCTATGTGCCACAAAACACAACACACAACAACCTTTTTTCTGCTTACGCTGTACAGAATCCTGTTGGGTATTCTAAATATATAAGTAAATTTGTTTTCTTAATCACCTTGCACTGCCTCTTTAACTGGTTTGGTTTATGGAATGGGAAAGCAACTCAGGCTATGAAGACCCCACAGCAAAGGGCTCTACATAATTTCTATCACCGAGGGTTCTTTAAGATGCCCTGACAGCCCGCGTTTTCTTCCAGTGAAATGTGGCCATCGCAGTCGAACTCACGTCCATGAGCTCAACAGTTACGCGCATTAACCATTAAGCAACTGGAACTGCTAGACAATAACGAAGATAGCCCTGCTGCTTTTACAGAAATAGTGATTCTGAGCACTGCCTAGTGGCACCACACTTTTCAGAAAAAGACAATTTAAAAAATAACGTTGATGACTACTTCGTATTCAGAAATGTGGCGCAACAAACACAAACACAAGAGAAGATACACAAACACCCGTGCACACTACCAACTGTAATAAGAATCTGAAAACACTTCCTCTTCACCACTTCTCCTCTTCTACACTCAGGTACATCTCATCTTCCTCTTCTTTGCCAAGGGGATAGTGGCACTTCCTTCCTCGCAGACCATAAACATCGTCCAAACATGGCAGTCACCAATCTCATCTTCCTCTTCTTCTCTTCTTCCTCTTCTTTGCAAGGGGATAGTGGCACTTCCTTCCTCGCAGACCATAAACATTGTCCAAACATGACAGTCACAAATTCTACAGTCTTGTTACTCCACACCTCTGCTTTGCCCAGTAACTCAAACCACGCTGGACAAGCAAATATCACCACATAGTCACAGTCATACACTAAATACCACCACCACACATATACAGTAGGACATGTCCATTCATACCACATAACTTGTGTAGTCCCTATGTATTGAAAAACTTTGACCTGCCAACGTCTACGAAGCCACAAAGCCCATGTACTTGAGGGAAAAAGGTTCTTTAAACTACCATGGCCCCAAAATGTAAGAGGAGTCCAAGAATGACAGCTTTAGGCCAAGAATAACAGCTTGAGGCCCGATAATAATTTTGTTCTTTGCATTACTCAATACGATGCAGCGCCAACTAGCCCCTCCAGCCGTTATTTTGATGACTACTACTCCATTAAACTGGCAGGGCTGGAAAGAAGCTTTTGAAAGTCTACACTGAATTATAAAATGACAGCAATATATCAGCTCTCGCAATAAGCAGTTAAGAGAACCATTCTATGCGGTTCTGGAACATAAATAATTTCTACTAAATTACATAGTGAGTGCAATAAGTAGCACATATTTACACAGTGCAGAGGTTAGTAGAAAACTTATAGCATTCCGACCTAACCACAAAGTGATGTGCTATGTACCCATGGGGTAGTAATATAAAACTTTGCTTGCACAGCAGCAACAGGATAGGCTTTTAGCAGCTCTTCTGCACAAAAAAAAAGCTTTCTGCACACACTCGCAAGTACAACTGCCAACCTCTGCTGATTCAAGTGCAAGGGATTTAGCTATTAAGCGAACTTGACGGCGAGCGACAGAGTGAAAAACTTGTGTTGCTCGAGCCGCTCACTGGTTTTCGCGTTGCCGCGGCAGATGCACAACCTATACTGTATCCCAGATACAGTAAGTAGGTCATGGGCAGATGTCATATTGTTTAAAATGGCGGCTCCGTCGCAAATGCCGCTATATCGCTGCCAGAGGTGTGCCTTTTTCAACACCAAATATATGCCGTTGCTGGCGCATATTCGTGATGCGCACAGCTGGGAGCCGAACTTTTGCGTGATTTGCGGCATCGGGGGGTGCCCGAAAATGTAGGCTGTTGTTGATTCCCTGAAAAAGCATGTGTACAGATGTCACCAGAGCGCTGTTGGTATCATGTGCTGCCGCAAGACTCAGATAATGCCGGCACTAGCCGCATGGATACGGGCAGTGGAGACTGGACGGCAGCAGAGACTTCTCATTCATCTCCCCCTTCAGCAGGCACTAGTAACATCACTGTTGATGAAACCTGTGTCGACGCATCGCACGAGACCCACCGTCGTTTAAGCGAAGATGCCTTCTCGCAGTTTCTAGCCTGTGCGCAAAGGAAACTGTGCTCATATTTTTTTAAACTATCGGAGGAGTACAAAATCCCGTACTCGACAGCAGACACTGATTTCAGGTGCCTTCTGAAAGAAACACTGCAAGAGTTTTCTGTCGCATTTCGAAACAACATGCCGCCAAGTTTCACTTTCAATGAAGAGATCAATAAGCTGCTCATCTGTGACTTTGTGGACGAGATGTTTTTGTGCTGTAAATCCAAATACAGTCGTGAACTGTATGCAAGACAATCTGCCGTATACAGCAAGGCAAGAGCTCAAGTTTACGCCAGAAAACGTGCCAACATTTCAGTATGTGCCAGTAGCAGGAGTGCTAAAGAACGTTCTTGAAGTGCCAGATATTGCCAACGCAGTGTTCTACTCATTACAGTTGTCATAGTTACAGTACCAGAAAGACATTGAAATTTTGGGGGATTTCAGAGATGGTACAGTGTACAGAAACATGAAAGATGTGCTTGCCACTTTAGAAACAGAAACCATATATTTGTCTTTGTATGCTGGTGAAGTTAAAATTTGTAATCCTTTAGGTACCAAGAGAGGTATACACAAGCTCTTCCTTGTGTACTTCACGATTCTTAACATTCCTTGGGGAGTAGCTAACTTAGAGCCTTCTCCAAATGGCCCATTGCTATAGCGATGGAGATGCTAGCAGATGCGTTTCAGTGGCTGGTGAGGCAGGGCTTAAACGTCTCCCCAATGTTAGGACACTTTTTTGAGCACCTGCTGCCCATTTCTCTACTCTGAAGGAAGTTCAAGAATGGGCCCTAGGCTATCATGAACATGCCAAAAACTGTTATTTGGTTTTAAGCAATTCCATGATTTTTTTTACCGGTAGATGTTTACAGGTGTTTTTCATTCAAAACCCAAATGTGCACGACCTAGCCAGTGGTCAGTAATGTCAAGCTTATTCAGATAGGGAGACTTATAGCAAATAGGTAAAGTAATGGAATGAAGAAGGTTTCATTTCATTTGTAAGGTTTAATCGCTAAAAAACATTTGGCTAAAGAGGTTTATCTGCTGGAAAACAAAAACTATGCCAGCAGCTGAGGTGAGGAGGAGTGGTTGGAATAAGCACAGGCAATGCTACTACAAGCAGCTTGACAAAGTTCTCCTCACCTTTCAGTGTGCACTAAAGGAGTCAAGTACTTCTGCAGTATATGCCAGGACCAAACATGTTTTGAATGCTGAAGAAAGTCAAAACAAAGTAAATACAGCGTCAGGTTGTGCATTGAGCATACATGTCCTTGTATAAGGAACTCGAGGTAGCCGAAATTTCTGGAGTCCTCCGCTACTGGAATGTTAAACCTCACAAAACAAACCAAACCAAACCAAATACTCAAGTTGGCACACAAATGAAATGAAATACTAAAAATCATGCCTATGTAACTGCTCCAAGAGACGAGACAAAGATTGTCAGGGATGAGCACATGCACTGTGCTACTACCAGCAGCGTTATTGTATGCACAAGTGAGTCAATTTCAGTGACTTAACCAACCCTAACAAGTTTTTTGCATACTGACAGGGAAGTGCAAAAAAAAAGGGATCTGCGGCATTCATAGAGAGAATAGAACTTTTTATTTACACCAGTGGGTGAAGAAGCTCTGGCCCTCATAATACATGTTTCCATGAACAATCAAATAAGCATCACAAGATATACATAAATAATTTTACATGCAGTGGCACACTAAAATAAATTAGACGCAGTGTGCTAAGCTAAGTTTGAAGCAACGAAAAATGTAACTAAAAAATGTGCAATATTCTGATTTACCTACGAGCAAGCAGCTGTGCGTATTATCGTACTGTGCATATCAAGTATACCTCCACAATCATTGCTTCGGAATACATTTTTTGACTGCTCACCTCATTAAAAACCTGGCATTTTTAGCTAGTATACAGTGTCTACTATATAACCACAGTAAACTTCTAAAGATGTTTCTTGAAGTTCCTTTTTTTTTCTTCGTCTTCTTCTTGTTGGTAATGGTCCCGTCTCCTTGCTTCGTCGAAAGAATTTCAATGGGCCGAATTAAATTAACAAACTGATTTAATTAAACTAATAGGTTGAATGGATGAACAAACACAGCACAGTTGAGAGGAAGAACAAATAAAACACAGAGTTGGGTCGCCCTCCGGCTTAGGACAGTCCGTCGTCCCAAGCGAGCGTACGGGAGAACGTCCGTCTTCTCCTTCGCTCGGGCTGCAACTCCCCGGGCCACCCATCGCACCTCGTCGTTTTCGCGCGCTTTCCGTTTCCGTGAAAACGTCCTTGGTGTCCCCCCCGTTCACACAGATTCGTGGAACACCGTAGCCGAGGTCCAGTTTGCCGAAGCGTCCCAACCCCGGCCTTTCCACCACTGGCGTTCCACTCTCGAGGACGCGCACGAGATTTACGACTGCGCTTTACACATACAAAATAAGAAAAACAACACCCAACGGACGCTCGACGGGGTCCGCCGACGGCGTTCGGAGCCTCGCGCGCTAGCCACCAGGCCAAACACCGAACGGCAGAGTGCCCTTCAATGCGCGAAACCCCTCGCCCCTCAAGAAAGACACAAAACAGATAACGCGCACAAGCAGGGACACTTCACACTGTAACCCAAAACAAGAAAAGGTCCCCCCTCCCTGGGTACGGGCGCCGCTCCGCCCGCGCGCCTCGCGGGCCGGCTGCCCGAAACGGCAGGAAACACAAACACACACAAAAAGAAAACTCGAGAAAACATGCACTGTTGACGACCTTACAACCACAGTTGTATGTCTACCTGCTTTTCAGTTTTGAAAATCCGAAGTTGGGGGCAGGGGCAGTGGGTGATTTTGCAAATTAACCAATGCATTGGCCCCCCAATGAAGTCAAGAAGTTATATAGGGGATATGTGGCTCTACAGCCCTCCTCTCCGCATACAAATAACTCTTGACATACAGCCAGAAACTGTGTGTACAGGAATACCCATAGCTTTTATTCAGTTTTGGGAAACATATCGCATAGAAGACAAGGAAAAAATAAAAGATACACACACGGGCGCTTACAACTGATTTCTTATTGGAAATGCTAACAAAATATATACTATGCAAAACAAAAATTATCAGACATGGGAAAGAAGATGAATTGACAAAAGATGTGGAAAAAGCAAGTCTGGAAAGATACACAAAACACGTGGAAAAAAAACAACTTAACAACTGATTCAAGGTAAATAATCTCTACTTTTGTTAACTTAATGGATGCTTCGCTAACACACTTGTTCCCTCCTTTTGTGATATGGTACGCCTCGATCATTTCTCTTGTGCGTTGATTACGCGATGTGCCAAGCATGACAGTTTTATCAAAAATGGGGTGGCATTTACATTTCGAGCAATGTTTGGGTAAATTGTCTTGTGCTGTTGGGGTTAAAGAATTCTTATGCTCAAAGAGGCAGACATTCAAACAACGGCCAGTCTGCCCTATGTAGTATTTTTCACAAGAAAGGGGAATTTTGTAAATTACCAGTGTTCTGCACTGTACGTACCTAGATTTATGGTTAACATAGCAGCGGTGCTCACTTTTTAACGCATCTGCCTGTCTTCTAACCAAAGCGCACACACCAGACAATTTTGTGGGGGCGATATTACTGTGCCTACATCGTACCGATTGGCGAAATTTCGCAACCCATGTGAGAAATGGTGCACGTACGGCAGAACCACTGGTTTCCTTTTGGTGCTGCACAAGTTAGACATATCCTTTCCCTTCACCCACAGCGGACGTTTATTACTAATTAATGGGAGCAGATAACCAGAATTACTCAATCTGTTGACTTGATCTAGAAAACTTTTACTAATTCTATGCTCGCACTAAGTTTCCCAAAATGCAAATGCACCAACTCGCCCAATTCAGCATTCTTGTGATTTTATTCGGTTCTCAGAACATAATAGATGGAGTTTCTTCTCTTGTCTATGAGTAAACGATTCATTTTCTGAGCTTGACCTAACCCAGTAATCAGATCTGCATTCAAACAGATGCTCTTGAAAGCTGCAAACTTTGATAAATTGGCAAGGGTATCTTGTACTAAAAGCAATTTCTTTTATGAAACAAAAGGCGAAATAGGTGGATCTGATTAGCATGAAGTTTAGGTATACAGTTGAACCCCTTTATAAGAGGCACGTACGGGAGAGCAGTTTTTGTCTCTTATAAGCAGGGTACCATTTTTTTATTCTCTGATCAGCCCTTATTTCAGAGTAGGTACCTTACGACTAAAAGAAGCACAAAAGACTGGTATAGCCTGTTGCAAAAAGTATATTATCGTTTGGATTCATATTATGACCTGCTAGGTCGACAGCCACACACTGAATACAATCCACATCCCTTCCACCACAACTTTCTCACACTGCTTTGCGGGTGAAATAGTTCTCAATCTTGCTCTGTTTCATAGCTGCATTTACAGTGTTTTTTAGCACAGCTTCTTCCAGCTTCCTTACAAGGCCAGGAGCTTCATGCCCACTGGGCCAAAGCTGTATGTGATGGCGCACTTGCCCGAGTACTGACATGACCTCACCAGAAGTCAGCGGTGGTGCAGAATCAGTTTCATTGTCGGACTCATCTGTTGCACTATCCTCTTGGTCCGCTTCCTGCACCATTCTATGTTCTCATCTGTAAGGTCTTCTGCAACAAGAATATTGTCATCGGCTTCAACAAAGCTTTGGAATGTGTCGCACTCTTCAAATTTACTTTGAATGATTGGCCAAGTTTTTGGCTCCCCATCTCCACATTCCATCTTCAGTGTCCCCTTCCTGCTGCAGATTAAAACCCGCTTTTCGAAAGCACCCTCTCACTGTGCTCGTTTTGATGTCGCTCCAAGAGCCAGTCAGCATTTCAATTGCTGTCCTCACGTTGATGGTTGTTTCCCGCTTCTGCAGCATGTTAAAGAGCAGTCGTTCAACCAGCTGCCCTCTGTACTTGGCTTTAACAGCTGTTATGACCCCCTGGTCCAGAGGCTGTAGCAGAGAGGTGCAGCCTGGAGGGAAATAGCTGAGCTGAACAGCTTTCAACGGCGGGGTTTTCATATGTGCCGAACAGCTGTCCAAAAACATCAAGATCTTCCTGTTTTTTCTTGCCATCTTCTCATCAAAGCTTGTAAGCCATTTATTGAAAATGTCTGCAGTCATCCATGCAGCCTTATTAGCTGTGTACTCCACATTGATGTAGTTTTTTAAGCATCTTGGGTTTTTAGCTTTGCCAATAACCAAAATTCTTTCTTTCTCAGTTCCGTCCATGTTAGTGCAGAACATAGCTGTAAGGCGCTCTGGATTTTTTGCCTCCGCTGCAGTTTTGGTTTGCGAAGGCAAATGTTTTGCCGGGGAGCATTTTGAAAAATATTCCTGACTCGTCAAGATTGTACACATCACAAGCCTTCCATCCGCTTAATAAAGACGGCAACGTCTCATTCTTCCATTGCTTTACGGCGTTTTCGTCAGCAGCATTGCTCTCACCGCAAATACCTTTGTAGCTGATACTATGATGACGCTTGAATCTGTCAAACCATCCTTGACTGGCTTCAAACTCAATGCCAAGACCGAATGCAAGCTGCCTGGCTCTGGCTTGAATTAAAGGCCCACTGAGTGGAATGTTTTTGATCCGTGCGTCTTGAATCCAGAGAAGTGCTTCTAGTACGGGATGGGACGACTTACGCAGCTTGGACCTGCTTGCCCCAGTGGGTGCTTCTTTGATAATCTTTTCTCGCTGAGTCCAGGTTCCGCTGAGTCCAGGTTCCGCTGATCGTCTTGAGTGACAATCAAAACTTCCTGGCGACGTCTGCTTGCTTCATCCCGCAGTTGAGGTCCGCTATGATGTCCAACATTTTCGCGACCGTAAGGCTAGTGGTGCTTGACTGAGCAGTCCGCCATGCTGACTAGGCGCCGGGGATGTGGTAACAGCGAAGCAGCGAGGTGGCGATGGTGCACGTTGCACAACGGTAACAATGGCAGATAAGCCCAGTTCACGACGTTCCTAAAGCAGCGTTGCGGCGTGGCGGCGCAGTTAGGGTTAAGCGCAGTAGCAGGATGGATGGATGGATGATGGATGATAGTGGCTCTGCCCTTTGAATCAGACGGCAGCTTGCGCCGCCTAGCCAAAAAATTAAAAGAAATATATTTATCTCTTCCCCATTTTTAGCTGCTAATTCGCCCGTATCTGCCCCCCTCCCTTTTTTTCCTCTCTTTATTCTCTTGACTTTTTCCACCAATCCTCTAACCTCTCTTTTGTTATCAGAACGCGTTCCTCATCCATTCGTCCATCTTCCCCAGCAAATCCCATCGCTCTCTCCAGATCTGCCGCTTTTTCCGCGGGAAGGGCAGGACGAAGTTTTTGGCACCTTAGAACAACTTGTTCCGTTGTTTCCTCCTCAGTTCCGCTCGCCGCGCATAATATATCTACTTCCTGAAATTTTTTCCTGTACGTTTTTGTTCTGAGGGCCCCTGTCCTAGCCTCAAACAGCAATGAGCTCCCTCGTGAGTTGTCGAATAAACTTTCTTTCTTTATATCCTGTTTTCGAGTTCTATACATACCCAATGCTGATTTTCCTTGCATTCTTTCCTCCCACATTTTCCTTTCTGCCTCCTTTACCTGCTTTTCAATGCTGCTGTTTTGCTGCGGTGTATCTCCAAACTCTAGGTACTTAAATCTGAGCTTTCGGGTTCTGTTAGTCCATTTCGTATTCAGGCTTTTCATGAAGAGGTGCTTGTACATTTTTCGTGCCCACCTTGATTCCTCCATTCCTCCAGGAAAGCTTCATTGATGCTAACTGCGATGCTGCTGTCTAAAAAAAGCATGTGTGCGGCCGCTTTCGCACTGCTTGTCTGGGCTTGGCTTGGCGATTGCCTCGCTTTCATGGCTTGTTCGCGCCAACTAAGACGCTAGCTATAGTGGCTACAACCACCATACACTAGCTGATCGCCTCGCTCGCGTTTGGCAGGTATATTGGTCATTAGCGAAATGCAGCATGAGAGATAGCACCCGCTGTGTGCTTTGCCAGGCTTGCGGACGCGACACCTGTGATTCTTGATTAGGAGTTGTGCGAACGAGAGTACCCACCTCGCGCTCCCGGTATTGCTGCCTTGGGCAGACGCCCGCATGCGCGGTCGCACTCGTACCCTTGGCGGTAAGTTTGAAGTGCTTTCTTATGTTGCAATCCCATTGCAGGGACTTCTCGTCGGTATTTTATAGCTGACCGACCCACTCCGGCTTTGCTGAAGTTATAATAAAGAGTGACTGGGCACTTCTATCGTCCCCCTTTGCTTCCACAATGGGCGCAACTGCGATTAGCGACCGATGGCACTGCATCGAAAGTTAAAATGTCTGCTACAAGCGAGATTGTTGACCAGAATTGAAGGATAACTTGTCCTTTACCGATTGTCTTCTATGTCCGATGTCTGTTACAAAAGAGGTCAAATTTATGGTAGAGATAGGGCAACCAACCAAGTGGGTGAAGAGTGTCTCTTATAACCGATTGTCTCTTACATCCGTGCCTCTTATAACGGGGTTCAACTGTATATACAGAGCTTAGTAAATGTGCTGAACTTTTATAGCTATATTATTATTTATGTGCACTAGCTTTCTTGAGAAAGTGTGCAGAGATTATTACACTAAGTGCAAAATTTGTGAACTAGATTACTGTTTGAAAGCAATAATCAAACATCGGTATTGTTAACTGTAATATTAACATCATCATCATCAGCCTGACTATACCCACTTCAGGGCGAAGGCCTCTCCCATATTTCTCCGGTTAATCCGGTTCTGTGCTAGCTGCATCCACTAGACCCCTGCGAACTCCTTTACCTCATCCGGCCACCTAACTTTCTGCCGCGCCCTGCTATGCTTTCCTTCCCTTGGAATCCAGTTTGTTACCCTAATTGACCATCGGTTATCCTCTCTTTGCACTACATGTCCTACCCATGCCCATTTCTTCTTCTTAATTTCCGCTAGAATGTCTGTAACCTGAGTTATTTCTCTGACCTACTCTGCACGCTTCCTATCTCTTAATGTTACCCCTACCATTTTTCGTTCCATAGCCCTCTGGGTTGTCCTCAACTTAAGTAGAACTCTCTTAACGCTTAATATTAACATACGCAATACTAAAATTTTATGCATGACTCAGTTGGACCAAAAAGTGTAACAAGCGAGAATCGCTCCACCAGTTCAACCAGTCAGGAATTCTCACCAGTGATAGTCTTTCACAATTAAGTAAGCAACTCCTGTCAATAAGCTTTTTATATGCTTGTTTATTGCTGAATTAACCAGCTGACATACAGACTTCTCACTTTGTGACGCGAGAAGCAAACGAACTTGTCTAGTATACCTGCATGCATGCTAATGCTTCCTCCGCCGTTCGAGATCGCGTACATAGCTGATGAATTCTACCGCTCATTACCTGTTATCCGGAAATCCCCTTTGTTATATTTAAATCGAGTCCGGCCAACAGCAGCAGAAGCTTCGATACCGCCAAAGGTTTTTGTAAAGATACATCATATCCGATGGGTATATACTTGTGTATATACCCATTTTTCTTCATGTCAGATATATCAATGTTTGTTTGTTTGTGGGGTTTAACGTCCCAAAGCGAATCAGGCTATGAGGGATGCCCAACGTTTTTAGATAGGGTTGGGACGCCGTAGTGGAGGGCTCCGGGCAATTTCGACCACCTGGGGTTCCTTAACGTGCACTCTCATCGCACAGAACATGGGCCTCAACATTTCGCCTCCATCGAAATGCAGCCGCCGCGGTCGGGATCGAAACCGCGTCTTTCGGGTCTGCAGCCGAGTAACACAACTACTGAGCCACAGCGGCGGGGCAAATATATCAATGCAGGTTTGTGTGAATAACGGTAAGATCTCTATAGCATAGGGATGGCAGGGCGAGGCGCTTATCTGCAATGGTTCTTTTTGCGATCACGCAGTTTATACAGCAGCGGCAGATCATATTGCACTTTTATCATCAGTATTTCAATTTTTTTTTTACCCAGTTCCACCAGTCACAAGTCATGTTCGAAACATAGAAAAGATCCCTATGCTGAATGCACGCATACTGCAGCGCTCTTCTATCAATATGATTGAACCACGTCATGAACATGCTCATCTGAAAACCCATGAGTCTCCATGCAGACAGTTTATTTGTCTCAGTATCAATGGGTAGGAGGAGGCGTTTTCGAGAAAAATACAAGAAAAGTGTTCCATGGCAAAAATACAAGAGAAGTGTTCCATGGCAAAGTGCACAATTCCACTGGCACATACTTATGTACAGCGGCTCAACTTCAGATACCTTGAAGTCTCCCGGCTCTTATTTTTAGAACGGTTTAGAGACTTCACAAAAAAGTGCAGCCGTGTGGTAACAAAAAGCTACAACCTTCATTGTCAATGATTCTGCATGGCTGGTGCATCCTATCCTGTCTTGGTGGTTTCTCTTAACAAGAGCAATCACATCCATTACACTGTCATGATGCAGCTCTAGTGTACTGAAAGTGGCTGTGAAACGGTTTTCCAACCTTCGAATAAACCTGAAAAGACATCCGGTTGGATACAGTAGGCCACTGCTGTCTCTCAACCTGGTGTACTGAGCTGCAGCAAGACAATCAACATCCTCCTTCTTTGTGAGAAGCAATTTGTGGCATTCATCACACTCCAGTTTCAACAGAAACTTCCTGGCAACATATCCACAAATGTAAAAAATCAGCCGATTGTCACTTTTTGCTGTCACACATGAGGCGTGGTCAGGTACAGGGCTTTGCATTCGATGTCCTGTCGTGGGAACATCATGATCATTAAGAAGACTTTGAATTATGTCAGTTTTGTTGGGCTTCGGGCCTTCCATCAAGTCTGGCTCAAGTAGGGCTGTAAGAACACCAGGTTCAGCATTCCCATTAGTAACAGATCTGGCAAGCCCATAAAAACTTAGGCAAGACAGTAATGAGAAACTGTTGGGGTGTTGGATGGGTATTGCAACCGCTTGACTGCCGTGCTATACCGAAGAGATTTTCGACTGGATCCTGACTCAATTTTGAAGTCATTAAGTACTTGTAGCTGACATTTTTCATCAGGTAGGTCAGCAAAGACAGAGCGCTTGCTGCCGTGACTTTCAGGCCAACAGCAGTAGATACAGATAGGAAGCCGCCTCGACCACCTGTATGCAGCTCCCATTCGGTCAGGTACGCCAAAAACGAAAGCAGCTTTTCCTCAGAAGCCGAGTCTGGCCGCAAGGCTTGGTTTGGGAATCTGGATGTCATTATTTGAACGACGTCTCGGATCATCCTGCAAAAAAAAAAATGCACCAAGAATTTATTTTCTAAAATACAGTTCGTGGTTAAATAAATAGCAATGTAATTTTTTCTGCAGAGTGAGGGAATTGCATTTTAGAAAAAGTATTGTGCGTAAACTTACCCAAAGAAGATAAGCACTGGTTGAATCCTTCCACAGGTGCTTTCCACCTCTGTCTGATACAGCCGAAGACCTTGTCGCTGAACAGTTGGAATGCGTAAGACACTCTCATTTTTTCGAAGTTGTTGGGATTGGTGTGACGACTTGTAATTCCCGCCATGGCTTGAAGAGCGACATTTGAGCCATCAAGTTCCAGTGCCTTACGCAGCGGACGAAGGGATACCTGCGACATACACACACGTACAAATGACAAGCCAGTTCTACAACATACATGCCTAGACATATAAACAAGGCCTGCTTGCAAAGTGAAAGGTAACAAAAACAAATTAAGCTATGTTATTGTTGAAGCTGCTCTTCAGGAGCCCGTTCCTGACGCACTTAATGAGGTGCGGAAAGTCAGACACAAAGTGAAGTCAGCGGCTTGCATCAACTGGGTGCTGCACCTTGCACTTTGTGAGTGAGAGAGTTGCTCCAATTCCAATCATTGACCACATCTTCCTTTTCCATGCTGCACCGTCACTAGTGATAAAGTCAACAAACAGCCCTGCATTTTCTGCAAGGATAACTGCTTCCATCATAATCTTCGTTAGCAGGTTTCCTTTTACATTTCCATGAGTGGCAAATACGGCAAGGATCTGCGTCCACTTTCCGACAAACGGCACAAAACAAATGACCATACCATGGTCACATACCGTGTGCTTGTCAGTCTCAGGTGTGAAGGAGGCCAGATTAACGAATCCTTCAATGAATGCAGCGGAAGTAACTGCAAGGTTTTCGGAACGTTTCATCTCATCGACAAGCAATCCGCTATGTCTTTTGAAACGATCCATCATGCTTGTTTTTTCCTTGAAGACTCTAAATATTGTTACTGAGCGGTATTCGCTGGCCGTGCTGACGAAAAAGAAGTGCGACAGACTCCAAGAAGAAGACGACGCAGACGAGTGCTGTGGTGTGCGAGTGCTGTGCTGTGATCATCCTCAGTGGTGTGGACAACTGCCTTACTGTGAATATTTCCCGTAACATCTCTTGGTGGAGGTCAATCTTTCGATCCCCGTCACAAGCTGGATCTCCGCAGCGGCCGACGCATTATTACCACCAGTATGACTACTGACGCCGCTACATCTACTGCCGCCGCACCTGCTGTCGTCATGGCCCATCCCCGTGACCCCGGAACCTTCTGTGGAACCGACGACGTTGATGTCGACGACTGGCTGGCTCTATACGAACGAGTCAGCAAGCACAACAGGTGGGATCCCACACTTATGCTTGCTAATATCATCTTTTACTTGACTGGGACAGCGCGAGTGTGGTTTGAGACCCATGAAGAGGACCTCACATCTTGGGACATCTGTAAGCAGAAGCTACACGACCTCTTCGGAAAGCCCATTGGCCGTCACCTTGCCGCGAAAAAGGCGCTCGCTTCTCGCGCGCAAACGTCTACAGAGTCTTACATCACTTACATACAGGACGTCCTATCCCTGTGCCGCAAAGTCGACCACGCCATGCCTGAGGAGGATAAAGTCGGCCACATAGTAAAAGGCATTGCCGACGATGCTTTCAACCTCCTTTTATGCAGGGATTGTTCCACCGTGGACTCTGTACTACAAGTGTGCCGACGTTTCGAACAAGCGAAACAGAGACGCATATCGCATCGTTTCGACCGTCTACCGAACACGGCTGCCAGCTCTTCCTGTGTAGATCTTCCGCCTCCTCGACCGCCGACTAACGACACTACTTTGACCCGCATTGTCCGCCAAGAGCTCGAGGCAATGACTCCTGCAGCTTCACTCTCGCCTACCCCCGACAATACCTTGGCTACAATATCACTTATTCAGGCTGTTGTTCGCCAAGAGGTTGCCAATATGGGTCTTCCTTCTACCTGCCGCACCGACACCGTGGATTCAGGACCTGCCTCTCCAGTAATTGCAGCTGCCTCACCTTCCGCCGGTTTCTCGCCCCGATATCGGTACCGCAATCCGAATGAGTGGCGCACCCATGACAATCGTCCCATCTGCTTTACTTGTTCCCGCGTTGGCCACATTTCCCGTCACTGCCGTAGCCGTTGGTACACGCCATCTCGTCAATTCACCTACGTCGACCGCCGCGGAGACTATGCCCCTCGCTATACCTCACCTCGCCCCGACCAGACCACAGTTGACACCGGTGTGCCTGCTCGTGATGCCAACCGTTCACCATCCCCGCAGACCCGACGCTCGCGTTCTCCTCTTCCTCGCCGCCGTTTGTCCCCGTCTTATTCCAGCCACATACCGGAAAACTAGCCAATGCAGCTCCCGGAGGTGACGCTGCATTTGTGACCCGGACTGAAAAACCTCTGCTGACCCCTGCCCTACAAAATAATCGCATCGACGTCCTTGTGGATGGTGTTCCCGTTTCTGCTCTCATTGATACCGGCGCCCAACTGTCGGTTCTCAGCTCCTCATTTCGTCGTCGCCTCAAAAAAGTTCTTACTCCAGCCGTCTCGCCCACAGTTCGCGTTGCCAATGGAAGCCCTGCTGCCGTGGTTGGCATGTGCACAGCGCGAGTTACCATTGGTGGTCGTCATGCTCCAGTGTTGTTCACCGTCCTCCAAGAATGCCCCCACGACGTTATCCTTGGCATTGACTTTTTAACAGCCCACTCTGCCCTCATTGACTGCTCTACCGGCCTACTTCGCTTGGACCTTCCGCTCTGCTCTGAAGACCCCTCCTGCTCACCCCGCCTTCGATCAGCACAGTTCTGCCGCCTTCCCCCTGAAGCTGCCGTCTACATCCCTATGTCACCATTCCCACCCGTCCCAGACGGCGACTATCTCGCGTGTCCCATTACTGATGTCATCTTGCAGCGGCACGTCACCCTTCCTCATCTGATTGTGCATATCTCCCAGAACCGTACCACCCTCCCGGTCCTTAACTTCAGCTTATCAACTCAGGTTCTGCCCGAGGGAATTTCACTAGCAGAGCTGTCGCCGATGACCGATTGTGCCATTTCAGCTCTGACTACCGATAATACAAATGCCGTCCCTGCAACACCTCCCTCGTCCTCTACATCGCGCCCTGATCCTGTTAAAAGCATGATTGCAGCTGATCTCCAGCCTGAATTCGCCGCAGAGTTAAAACAGCTTTTGCTCACCTACAGTGACCTTTTTGACTTCGGTACCCGCCCATTGGGTCAAACCACAGTTGTCAGTCACCGCATTGACACCGGTGACGCCAGTCCTATTCACAGGCGGCCCTGTCGTGTTTCGCTTGCCGAGCGACGCGTCATCCAAACAGAGGTCGACAAAATGTTGGCGAACGACATAATTGAGCCTTCCAGCAGCCCCTGGGCATCCCCTGTTGTGTTGGTCAAAAAGAAAGATAACAGTTGGAGATTCTGCGTTGACTATCGTCATCTAAATAAGATAACCAGAAAAGATGTGTATCCTCTTCCGCGTATAGACGACGCGCTTGATACTTTGCACGGAGCCAGCTACTTTTCGTCCATCGACCTTCGTTCCGGCTACTGGCAGATCTCCGTCGACGAGAGAGACCGTGAAAAAACAGCGTTCATCACCCCTGACGGCCTTTATCAATTCAAAGTCATGCCTTTTGGCCTTTGCAATGCCCCAGCAACCTTCGAACGTATGATGGACTCTTTGCTCCGAGGCTTCAAGTGGACCACTTGTTTGTGTTATCTTGACGATGTAATAGTTTTCTCGTCTACATTTCAAAGCCATATTCGTCGCCTTTCTACAATCCTAGCGCTTTTCCGCCGCGCGGGACTGCAACTAAACTCCAAAAAG
>JAJIZL010048840.1:0-13771 GCA_023969395.1 Amblyomma maculatum
ATCGAACACATCACTGCACTGATGGTCTGAAGCACTGACTGGTCCGGCATTCATTCGTTGGGCGTGATCACTTGTTGGCGGGAAAAGCTTGGGAACGGCGAGGAGAGGAGGTACATTTCTATTCTTCAGCAAAGAAACCACAGGCTGGTTCTGGGGGTTTTACTTCTCAGAAACCCGAGTGCACGTGGCGCCGCATAGGGCTCCCAACATGGTCCCTTTTCGACAATTGCAAATCTTTCCTGCATTCCCGGGAAATCACTTAATGGCCGTATGAGTCATGCTCTTCTCTTGTCCTGCACGTCAGCGGACATGTCACTCTGTCGTCTCCTTTGGATAGGAGGCATTCATCACTGGAGGATAGCACTTCTCGACTGGAAGGGTGAACAAAAGAAAGCACTTCCTGCTATTTCCCGCAGGGGGACGTTTCTTTGTGTTTTTCCAGACGTTCTCTTGACAGGGCCAATTTGGCATTTGCAGGTTGTCCACAAAGCAAAACATGCTTACAAAACAGGATTCCTGGAAACAGGCTCACTTAGAGCCAATGGACCATCACCACATATTCACAAAACTTTTCCATGCCCACAGGCGAACAATAGAGCGCGCAAATGCGGATGCTTGGTCGTAACAGACCTAACTAGTGAAGATTACCCGCAATACCTCGGGTTTACTTGCCAAAGAGTTTTTCAGGGCCAGCATTCAATGCTCCCGAGTAACCGACGCACACTACAAGTAAAAGCTGGAAAGGCTAGCTCCTCTACAAGCCCGAATTTTGATTTTTAGTGAAGGAGGCCAGGGATCCTAGCATAATCGCGACAAATGCAATCGAGAGACTGTAATTTTCCAGTTATTTCTGACAGCAAAAAACAGATTATAGCGCCCTGTTTCTCACTGTACAGAAGTCGAAGCGTGTTAAATGATGGAGCCTTGGAGCCTCGCAGAATATTCAGCATGCTGCAGAGGACAACCTTATTTTTATACAATGAACATGCTGCCACCGCAAAAATATTGAGCAGCAAGCAGCAATAAAAAACGCAGCGTCAGGTGACGCGTTATTACGGGGAGTGAGAAAGGCACTCGGCGTCGCAAACAACTCTGTTGTTTCTAGGAATAAACGTCTTTCGACTAATCTTGTGAATCCATTGACTCGTGCGCAAGCCGTCACGCTTGCCTTGAGATATCATGAATACCGCATAACCATCTTCAGGTCGCTTGCTGCAGTTGTACGCGCAACAGCACGGCATAGAGCTTGCACGCTGCAATAAAAGCACAGCGCGCAATATTCGCTCGCCGAGACTAGGGGAAAAATGGCGCGAAGGAAAAAGAAAACACAAGGAAAACGCCGGACGCGCGTCGGTTTCCAATGGCAACGGCAGGGAGACCAATCGTCGCTCAGGAAATCGGGCGGAGAGCCGGCCTTCAGCGAAGGGGCGCGCAAGGGGCGAGGAGGAGGCGAGGAGGTAGCGCGGCGGCGGCAAAGTTCAATCGTTGGCGTAACTTTCAAAGTATCAAGGGGCTTTAGTTACGCTGAAGAGATAAGACTCGACTCACTTCGCTAGAAAGCAGTAGCTGTGCCAACCACCAGCGGCTTAACATTGCTTCGCCACGATGCCGCCTACCCCTAGGGAAGCTCGTCGTAATGCGCGTAAAAGAGAGCGGCGAGCTACAGAGACTGAGGAAGAGCGGGAAACAAGACTCGCTAAGCGACGTGCCCAGTATGCGGCTCGGCGAGAACGTGCGAGCTCTTTAATGGATGATGGGACTGATTCGCTCAGTGTTGTCGACAGTGAAGATGGAGCCAGCTGTAGTCTTAGCAGTGACGAACATTCCTTCGCAAACGGCCTGCTGAAGCACACTGATAAAAGAATGCTCATATGCACTGGTGATTTCAACAAGGACCCAAGAAGACACCCCAAATTCATCGAGACCTTGGACTTAAAATACTACCTCCGGCTATGCACTCAGCAGCCAAGATCAACTACTCAATGGGGGAGCAGTATGGTCTTGGTAGCCTACAGAAATGCAGAGCGGTATTCAATAAGAGAGGTACAAGTGAAGATTCACTTCTTCACTGACCACCGAAGTGTGTTTATTGGCTTGAATAAAAGCGATGAACCACTGTAACAATGTGTCTCTTGTGTGACTAGTGTATACATTGGATTTCCCAGGACATTTACCATGAGTGCCAAGCATGCCATTGTAGCCAGTGCAGGAACAGCAGTTCTACTTTCTGCATTAACGTCACCAGCAACCAAGTATATCCTCACAGCCGCAGCGATTATAGTTTCACTACAAGTTGTACATAGAATAGCCAAGTGATCACCACGGCTGCACAAGGTATACAGCAAGTTTCACACAAGCACCACAATAGCACGACCATCACATGAGCGAGGGCGTAGCCATGGGTATTGCTTTCGCAATTTCCCAGCTTAACCAAGTTGAGCCATAGCCATTTTTTTCCTCTAACACTGATCTCAGCGCCTCCGCTTTATAGCGTCGGCGGGCGCTATAGCGCAAGCGCGTATAAGAATACATCTTTCGTTAGAGTTAGTGCAGCAAACACGGACCGTCCAGGAACCGAGCAAGACTGGGACGTGCTTATCCGGTTCTGCAAGTGGACCCGTAGGCTCCTTTCTCTAAGCAGTGCACCAGTCTTTCGGGTGGTTCCCCTTCTTTGGGAGTAAATAAAGAGCTTATCATCATCATCCGAACAAGAATCGTGGCCACCAGATTGTAATCAGTGCTGAGATGGTTATTGGTCGCCACGATGATGATCTCGCTGCGGTCGGGTCATACCCTCCTAAATGAGGGTGGTTTAGTCCCGCTTTCCAGAAAGGTATTTACTACCTGGAGCAAGACCAGGATGTCGTAAAAAGTTTTGTAGAAACCCGTCAGCAGGACATCTGGGCCTGGCGAACTGGAACTGTTCATGGATCTTAAGCACATCGAACCTACCTCCGCTGGTGAGCAACGTTCCCTATTCGAGTCAGCAGGAAGATTAGGAAGTGGCCAGGAGAAAGACCCTGCAGATTGATCGTAGTCTTCGCATTCGTCATCATCTTGCGATGTAAAAAGGAGTGCAAAATGCGTGCTGAAAGTGCCTCTGATCTCGGCAGGATCAGAGGACGTGGAGCCGACCTCATGAACGACAGATTCACCACGAGTGCAATTGTCGTTGAGTTGACATAGAGCTCTAGCGTGTCCAGATCGGCGCTACCTTCGAGACGACAGACTGTACGCTCGTGCGGTGAGGAACGCGCGCGAGGTATTCTCCAAGATTTGGTAGTACCGAACGCGGAGTGTGTCGAGGTACTCGCGCATAAAGCTCCTCAATAAACTAAAAGTAGCGCCGCCATCTCCTCTCTCTTCCTCCTGCGGCGCCGCTCCTCCTCTCGCATTTCGACCGTGGCTAAACCTACAGGGTGCGTGTCTAGCGCGCGCTCTACGGAGCAGGCGCTGGTCACAGCCGGCCGCGCGCGCAAATCGAGGCGGCTGTGCGACGCTAAAAGCGCTGGCGCCAGGTCTCAGAGAATTTCATCTTGCATTTTGTCGCTTTGTGTTCAGGTTAAAATATTACTCACTGCTGAAACACAGTTACCGAATGTTGACAAGGATTTCTCGCCAGAATAGTTTCAGCTGTGAGTGTCTTACACCACATGTACGCGATTTCGGCGCTGGTTCAACTCGCCGTCATCTCCGTGCGTCCGTAGCTCGTCACCATTGGCCAAAGCATGAAAAAATGAGTAACTAAGCGGCGGGCAGGAACAATTTTGCAACAGTCTCTGTATAGTTTCTTTGCAGCATTGACTGGATTGCGAGCAGCCTATAATCTTGAGAAGTGTGGCAGCAGTTGTCTTCCACGTATTTTCAACTTTAGCTGCAGATCAGAATTAACTAGGCGGCGGAAGCTGCAATCTGTGGGGAGTCTTTGCAGCTTTGGCTTATTGTGCGCTACCGGTAAACTTGGGAAGGGTGATAGCAGTTTTTTTTTTAATATTTGGCGCTGAGACGGTACCGTTTTCAGCTGTCATGGTGTGTCACCATACGTACACGATTTTGGCGTCGGTTTAACTCGCCTTTACCTCCTTGGGGCCGTCAGCCGTTGATAAAAGTGCGCAACATGCTTGAAACAAATTTAACTAGGCTGCGGAAGCTGCAGTCTGTGTGGTTTCTTTGCAGGTTGGACTGAATTGTAAGCTACCGTTAAACTTGAGAAGCGCGGTAGCAGTTCTTTTTTTTTATTATTTTGCGCTGAAACGGTTCAGTTTTCAACTGTCAGTGTGTGACACCATTCGTACGTGATGTCTGCGTTGGTTGAACTCGCCTTCATCACCGTGCTTCTATTAGCCGCCGGCCAAAGTGCGCAACATGCTTGAAAAAAAAAAATTAACTAGCCGGCGGGAACAATTTAGCAGCAGTGCGCGTGGCAGCAGAACACACGGCAATATGTGCAGCGCGCGCGGCCGCCCGCACAGCTGGAAAAGAGGCAGCTGCACACCCAGCAAAAAAAAAAAAAAAAAAAGCGCGCGCGAGCACGTGACGGCGCTCGGCCAATGAGAGGGTCGAACGACGAAGGAGAGCGCCGGAGAGGAGGCTGGCTGCGAAATTCACATGTTGACGCTACTTTTAGTTTATTGAGGGGTTTTACTCGCGCATACCGAAAGTAAACTGTCCTCCTTCGCAAAATATGCCCATGCGCCGGAGAATTTCATTTAGCGCTGCGGTGATGAGAACGCGCCATGCTTTCCCCGCGCGCGCAAGGATCTCCCGGCAGTGTATCTTAAATTTATCCCACACCACAGTTGTCACCGAAGCCATAACCGCAATTGCAGAATTTAGGTTCGCGCGGATTTATCTCTGACACACTTGATCGTACAGTACTGATGCGTTCATCCGCCACATCAGGGGTCTATTGGAGCGGCCAGGCGCTGCGTTCGGCGCTATACAAGAACAGGCAAATGATCGCTCATATTGCGAGAACCTGCAGAACATGGCAGCATGTCACACCTAAGAAGGGAGAGTGTCAGTACGGAGGCGATGTACACCCAGTCGAGACGGATCGCACTTTGGCCCCTAACACGTGTTGCATTGGTGCAATGACTGAACAAGCTTAAGCTTGCTTAATTCTTTGGCATTGTAATTTAAAGCGCCCTGTCCAGGCCTCCTGACGTCGCGGGAGGAATCCAATACGCAATTAAAAATCTCCCAACAGCACATAACGTACATGGGACTTCATGAAATCCTATTAGACTGGAAATTAACCCAGGAAACTTGCTTACTAACGTATGAACACCACCTACATGGCACTCATAAACGTGCAAACATGTGAGCAAATAATGCTCCTGCAAATCACGTGCATCCTTTTCTTCGCGACAGCTGCGCAAGAATCCGATTTCCCTCTTTGCCCTACGCAAAGTTCTTATCATATAGGCCGTCCCAGATGCAGCAGCAGTTATCACATGAGTTAAAAAGAAAAACCTTTCCGAGATTACTGCAGCATCTGTACTAGAACAATGCGTGTCATAGCGTGGCTGTGCTGCCTGCGATATGTGTCAGCAGGATTCGGCCAGTGACGGATACGGCGCCTTCTCTTTCCTACAAACGAAAAACTCCTGTGAACGTTGACACGTTCAGCGGAACGCTGATTGTGTTGGACCAGGGACGTGCTATGTACCGCGTGCAGCAGCAATGTTCAGGCTTTCTCATTCTACTATGTGACCTCCTTTGGACGTCGACAATACCCCTCAGGGCCATTTCTACGTTTGACTGATTTATTAGCTACAATTACCTACTTAACCCACATCAAACATTTTGCTACCACCGCACTTGGCGCCCTCTATGCGATGGGGCCATTTTGTTCCGATATACCATCAACTTCCCCTTATAGCACCGACAAGCTATTGCTCACGCAAAGCCCGCCTGATAAAAAGCAGAGCACTGCAGAATCAACACTGTAGTAATGCGAAAGCACGGATACTGCTGTTTGTTGCTTGCGGTTGCTTCTAGTTGCTTAATTCCCTTCTTGTTTGCCCATTTTAGTCTTTGGCACCATCAAACTGAACGCCAATTCCTTCCTATACCCTTTTTTTTTGCTCTACTTCCGGCTGCGTGATGTCACATCCTTGACCTCATATCTGCTCCCCTTTCTCCCTTTCTCTCCCACCTTCCCCCTTCCCTTACGCGAGGTTCAGACATGTCCACAGAACAAGTGTGGCAGTTACCGCGCCTTTCCTTTCCTGTGAACCAGTTATTGAAAATAATTACTTAATAAGCTTATTGGACTAATTATTGTTTAGGCAACAACATTACGTCACCCTCTATCGATTGACAGCACTCATTAACCTCTACCCTTTCTGAATTAAACTGCTGCGAACACGACTTTGCGGACACGTTCTGTCTAAACAGTCTGCAGACCTGGCCTGCGGACACGATCTGCGGACACGGACCGCGGACACGGTTAGCGGATATGGTCTGCGGACGGAAATCTGGGAACATAGGGAAGTAATGCTTTCGTAATAATAATAATGTTAATATTGGTTCACAGGAAAGGAAAGGCGCAGTAACTGTCACGTTCTGTGGACAGCTGACCCGCGCCGTAAGGGACGGATGAAACTGATTTGTTTACAGGAAGAGAAAGGCGCGGTAACTGTCTCACAAAGGCGAGATTGAAAGCGTAAAGAGAGAAAGAGGTGCAGTAGTGGAGGGCACCACAACTCCACAACGAAGCCCATTTCACTCTTTCCGCTTTCACCATCATGCTTTCTTTTCCATCGTCCTGCCTTCATTTACGGGGCGGATGAACGGTCCACAGAATAAATACGATAGCCATTGCGCCTTTTTGTTTTTGCGAACCAAATATTATTGTTATTGGCTCTTAAGAATTACCTAAATAAACAACATCAACAATTTTGTCACTTGCACACCTTTCATTATATTATCTACCCTATGGTACGATTCTTAGGCTCATGATGATGTAGGAAACATTAACTGCAGCAAGGACTTAGGTTAAACGGAAGCTGAAGCAGTTTTCAGATTTCATGAAATTCGGTGGTTGGAAAGAAGGCTTATTGTTAATCATGTGTGTCAATTTTGTTTTCAATTCTATTGATAAGAAAAACAGAAATCGCTTGTTCAAAACGCCTCGTGGTCACGCCCTCGTCGCTGCCGGAAGCGGCGGAGGCGGGGCGTCGAAACTGCGGAACAGGCGGCTGTGACGTCAATTTGAGAATGCTGGGCCGCTCGGCCGGTTAGGCCGGCCGCGCGTTTTACACGCTTGCTTCGCTCCGTACCGCGCTTTAGGGATCTACGGATCAGCGCAATCTGCTGCTGGTGACGTTTGTTTTCTCCAGTTCGATCATTCTGTGGTCAAGGCTCCGCATGTTCAAAGATCCCATGAGGTCAACCAGCAGGTACGCATCTGTTGCGGAGTGGCGTTCCGCGCTTTTCGACGCCCTCCGACTAGTGAGCCTCATTTTCTGAGTTCTAAAATAAACGTCGTTCAATGTTCGAAAATTGTTATTTTGTGTCATTAGAAAACAAGCATCCCTGTGAGTGCTTGACGCAACTGATGGCTATGAGTGCCCGGCGCAACTGATGGCTATCATCCAGGCTTTCTGTTGTCGAACTTTGCTGGTCCAGAGGATAAGATATTTTCTGCGCTGTGGGCCTCTGTCATTAAAAGAAAAAATTGTCTTTGGAGTCAGCTGTGTTTTTCACTGATGATTTGCATGCCGATGACTATAACCTAATATTGGCAGCGCTTGCGGCCATTATGATTTCAGTTAAATCAGCGCAACTGAAGTCCACGGCGGTTCTGTCGTTATTCCCGCACCTAATTAGGTTAATACCACTGCTGCACGGCTGGCTTCACCTTCGTTTTAACCTAGAATACCGAATAAAAACGCGATTTGCGAATCACTGTTGTGTTATACAGCTCGCCGCCTTTCTCGGCTACGTCAACAATTACCAATTAGGTACAGCAAACGAAATGAATATGATCGGGAGAATGAAGCCGCATTTTCGTTAGTTATTTACAATGCAGTGCCTGGATTGCCGTGCTGCTCCCGCGGCAACAGCGCGGTCAAGCATCGTCCGAACGCAGCACTGCCTCCACATGTCGCGCCGGCCGCGCCTTCCGCAAGCTTTCCGTGAATCCCTTGCGCTAGCGTCAAGAAAACGTGCTCAAATTTATTGATGTCTTAAATAATAAGCACAGGGATAATGGAATGATGTCAAACGTTAACCCTTATTGAGGCGATCTGACCCGTGCCGAGATGCTGGTGGGATAACTGCGATACAAGCCAGTTTCTCTTCACAGCTCTGTAGCGGCAGTCGCGCGGTGCCGTCGCTGCTCCTACAATCTTCTTGTACGCATACATTAGCTCATCTTCTGAGGCGGCGCCCTGATAAATAATATCTTCATTTTAATGCGAGACAAAGGGATTTGCAGCACGTAGTTCTAGGAGTAGCCTGTTTAATACAGTGGTGCTCAATTTCCAAGCGTCGTCTGCAGTGGCGCCGATGCAAAACAAAATATAGGCCTAGCGACGACCAAGGAGTGCGCTCGTCCAGAGCGCTTGTCCGCCACGCTCGCTGCCGGCACCGTACCGGTAAGCTCGCTTCATCCGGCGCTGCAGGCGCTGCGAACATATCTGACTTCATGATGCCGTTGAAGCCGGACCATTTTCGGCGTTGCGTTGAACAGCGCACCCCGCAAACCAGCTGCAAAGGAATATAGGACGGGCCGCTGCAGCTGCAGTACGCGTGCGTTTGTTGTTGCGCCATTGTTCTTGTTCTTGTGGCTGTAGGAAGAAGGAAAAGAAAATGCACGGGCCTGCTACCGGCTCTGCAGCTGAGCCACCTCCACTGCCTCGTGCGGACAGAAAAGAAATTAGAGAAGTAAAAAAGAAGAGGGAGAGAAAGACGCGCGCCGCAACAACGGCCGTCGTCCACCACCACCGAAGCGGTGGTGGGTGCAATGACGGCCCACAACAGATAAAAATTCGTTGGCTGGCTTGCCCCCGCCGCGAGCGGCGTTGGCCCACCGTCCAAAAAGGAACTGCCACCAGGACCTGCTCATTGGGCGATACTCGCAGGTTGTATAAACGCGTAGTCGACTGCGATTGCATCATATACAATGCCTATTTCTTTTGTTGCTACTGAGACGAGCGTTACTTTTTAAAGGGCAGTTGTTAAAGCGGGCCAGCTCTTGCACTTTTCGACTCGCACAAATGAGCTGACTGCTTTCTTTGTAGCGCCGTTTTTTTTTAACTGCTGGTTGCTCGAACGCGTACGGTAAGTGTTAGAGGTGTTTTACGTTGTTCGAATAATCAATAAAATTTTAGATCGAGCTCTCAAGTCCACTGAAGCGACGTGCACGAAGCAACACCGCCGACGCCGTCCTCACATACCCAAACTTGACGTCTTGATTGGTCCGGCCAATTACAGACAACAGCGGCGTTTGGAGCTCGTTTTCTTTTAAAAACAACCGTTGGCGCTCCTTTCTGCATTTTTTTAAAGTGTGATAGCCTTGTTCAGCGGAAAAAAATCTATAAAATGCCGCACATAAATCATTTTTCGCGGAATACGTTGCAGCTTCCCTTTGAGGGAAGGCTGTTCGGATCCCTAATCCGGGACACTGTTTGTAAAGCCGCCGTCCGTGCTCTTTCGGCAAGAGCCCGTTGTTCCTCGAGATCCAAGCTGGACAGGGTCGCCTCCCAACCCTCCTACGTTAGTTTATTAATTCGCTATGTTCACAAATTTCTGTCCGCAGAACGTGTCCGCAAAATTGCGTCCGCTGTGGTTGTGCGCCATTGAGAAGTGGTAGAGGTTACTGAGTGGTGTCAATTGATTGATAGATTGATTAAAACTTTAATTTCCACCGATTTAGGAGGCCTTTACTCCCCGCTCCTGGCACGCAGGCCTGAGGAACGGGGGCTGGAACCTCCGCGACTAAGGACTGGCGAATATACATTGGTTATTCGCGGCCTCAGCCGCCAGGCGGACGGCTTTCTGCTGGTCAGCGGGGACGTCGCTTCGCAGCAGGGTTACCCAGGCTTCTCTACTTTTAATGTTGTCCCTAGCGCCCGGAGACTTAGGGCATTCCCAAATTATATGGTCGAGGGTCCCCCTCGCTTCGCAGGTTTTACATTTATCGTTTTTTCTCTCCTCTATCTGGGTGTGAAACAACCAGACAGGGTTCGGGAAATTTCCGGCTTGTAATCGCCGCCAGGCTATGGCCTCTTTATTATTTCAGCTAGGATCCGGTGGGGGCATCAGACGTCTTCCTAATCTATAATTTTCGATTATTTCTTTATAGGTTTGCAAACGTTCGTCCATCGCCTGGCAGTCGGGCGGCTCCGTGTTTGCCCGGAAGTAGAGATCTCGGGCTAAATCATGGGCCGCCTCGTTGACGGGGACGGACGTGTGTGCTGGGACCCAAATTAGGGTGATTCTGCGATCAATTTTAGTTGTAGCTTTTAGAATTCGGGCGGCTTCTTGTGAGACCCTGCCTTTTCCGATATTCCAGAGAGCAGTTTTACTGTCGCTAAAGATCAATCTAGCCTTCGTTCCGACGCAAGCGAGCGCTATTGCGACCTCTTCAGCCGTGTCTATGTTTCTACTTCGGATGGTGGCGGAGACGACTGGTGCGCCGCTACCATCGACTACCGCGGCGACTGCCGCCCTTGATAGGCTGCTTGCAGCGTCTACGTAGGCAACTTCTTTTACTCCGAGTTCTTTTGCACTTTTAACCAGTGCTTCTGCTCTCTTCTCCCGTCTCTCCTTGTGGTATTCTGGGTGCATGTTGCGGGGGAGAGGACGGACAATGATGTTCTCGCGACATTGTGGTGGTAGGGCAACCTTGTCGGCTGTGCCCCTATCTATTTTTCGACCCACCCATTCTAAGATGGTTCAACCCGTGCTCGACCTACTTAATCTTTCATGTTGGGCGATTCTCACCGCTTCAGCAAGTTCCGTCCAGCTATTATGCACTCCCATTTATATCAGGCGTTCCGTAGAAGAGGAGATGGGTAGACCCAGCGCCCTCTTGACGCAACGCCTAATGAGTGCGTCTATCTTATCTTTTTCATTGGTCCTGATGTTGAGGAACGGTGTGGCATAGCATATTCGACTTATTATGTACGCCTGCATCAGTCTCAAGAGGCTTCTCTCTTTGAGGCCTCTGCCTTTGAATGCAATCCTCCTAAATATTCCTGTTACTTGCGTCGCGTAGGTAGTGAGTTTTTTTATCGTTCCGTCATTATACCCGTCCTCTTGAATAAAAAGTCCGAGGACTCTGATTTGCTGGACTCTTGGTACGGTTTTGCCGTCGACCTTTATTTCTACGTTAAAGTCGCCCTTGCACCTCATTGATTTTGGATTATATCTGAAAAGTTCGGATTTTTGCGGAGAGCACGAAAGACCCCTTTCGGCCGCATAGGACACATGGTGTCCGCCGCCGCCTGTAGGCGTTCCTCTATGTTGCCATCGCTGCCGTTGTTCATCCAGAGATTAACGTCGTCCGCGTAAATGCTGAACTTCAGGTCTTTTATGACTTTAAGAGCGGCAGGAAGGCCTCTCATCACCACGTTAAAAAGGAAGGGGGAGAGAACCGAGCCTTGCGGAGTTCCTTTACTTCCCAGGTGGACAGTGGGGGATTCTAGGTCCTGAAACTTTAGTTTCAACGTCCTGTTTGTCAGGAAATCCATTACGTAATTATATGTCCTCTCGCCGACTCCTAATTCCTGTAGTCCCGCGAGAATTTCCTGGTATTTTACGTTGTCAAATGCTTTGGTAGATCTAGTGCTAGAATTACCTTCGCGTCTCTGGATTTCGAGTCAATTATGTCATGTTGTAATCGGAGCATTACATCCTGTGTGCACAGGCCCGGTCGCAACCCGACCATCTCATGCGGCCACAGGTCGTTTTTCTCCATGAAATTAGTTAGGCCTGTTTGGATTACGCGTTCCATAAGCTTTCCAATGCATGAGGTTAGAGAAATAGGTCTGAGGTTTTCCAATTTCGGGGGCTTGCCAGGTTTTGGAATTAGCACAACGTTTGCAGTTTTCCACTGCTGGGGAAGACGACCGCTACTCCATACTTCTTGCATATAGTTGGTGAGTGCCGTTATGGAAGCGTCGTCTAGGTTTCGTAGCATTTTATTTGTTAATCCATCGGGGCCGGGAGCTGATCTCGTCTTTAAGCTAAGGATTTCGGCTCTAACTTCCGCTTCTGAGATGGGCGCGTCGAGGGCCTCGTTCGGTGGGCCCGCGTATTGCCTAAGAGGGAGGGATGTTGTATCGCCGACATATGTGTCTACGAGTTTAGTTATTAGTTCCGCGTCAGTCCCCTCGAACGCGTGTCTTGCCTTTGCTATTGTTGTGTTTGACTGTGTTTTCGAACTGTCGGGATTAAGAAGATATCGTAGCAGGCTCCACGTCTTTGAAAGGCTCATGTTGCCCTCCATTTCATCGCACCTGTTACACCAGTTTTGCTCGCAGAGTTTAATTGCATAATCCTCAATTTCCTTATTGTGCCTAGCTATTTTTCGCCTTAGGTTTCGGTTCCATCTCTGACACCGGAGGCGTCTTTCCATACCTTTTTTTGCTTCCCACATGTGTAGTAGTTTCCTGTCGACTGTTTTCGGTGCATCGTCCCCCTCTAGGGTAATGGTAGCGGATTTAACGTGGTGCATGAGGGTTTCTGCCCAATCGTCGATATTTTCAATATTTTCGTCCATGTTTGCAGATTCCCTAATTTGTCTGAATTTCTCCCATTCGATTGCGCTGATGATCTTTTCTCGTCTTACTTTGACTCCCCGTTTAAGCGTTATTTCGAGGACGTAATGATCGCTTCCAAAGTTGAGCTCTGTGTTCTTCCACCTAAGCTCCTCTATGTTTTTGGTAAATGTTAAGTCTGGGGTTGTGTCTTTGCTCACACTGTTTCCCACCCTCGTCGGGCAGCCAGAGTCTGTCTGCATGGTGAGGTTTAATTCGTGAAAATCTTCCCATAACTGCCTGCCCTTCGGATCTTGCCTATTATATCCCCACTCTTGGTGGCATGCGTTGAAGTCTCCTACAATTAGCAGGGGGTTAGCTCCAGCTGCCTTCATTGCTTTGCGAAATAATATCTTGAACCTAACTTTGCGCTGCTGAGGAGAGCTATATATGTTTAGGACGAAAATACTGGGTTCCTTCTTCCTGCCCGTGATGATTTCAACAAAAACCGCCTCAATGTCGCGAGAACTAATTTCATGTTCGATCACTGCTACGTTCCTTTTGACGAATGTAGTGACCCGGGATTTTTCTCCCCGGCCACTAGCAAACGCTTGATATCCTGATAATTTAATTACTCCTTTGCCAGTTTCCTGTAGGGCTACGGCTAGAGGTTTTTCAACTATTTGCTCGAGATGTTGTTGCACTAACGCTCGCTTGCGCGGGAATCCTCGGCAGTTCCACTGCCATACCGTCGAATTAATCTTTGGTTGCGTTTTGCCCATGTTGGAATTGGTCAAGTATCCCTTCTCTCTCTGTTTGCCTTTCTGCCATAGCAGCAAGAGCCGCGTTTGTTTGTTTAGATTGTTCCTGAATTCGGTTTAGGGCGCCTATGATATTGGTCATGCCTGTCTCGAGCCGCTTGAGTCTCGCCCCGTATTTCGCGTCTAGTCTACGCTCTATTGCCGCCAGGGGATCCGTTTCCCCGCCTCTTCCGTTTCTGCGGGGGAGGTGGCCTGCACTGTTCAGTGATCATTGCGTCCTCCTCCGTGTCTGACGCC